>JAAQRG010286851.1:0-13829 GCA_011634625.1 Babylonia areolata
CTCTCTCTCTCTGTCTCTCTCTCTCTCTCTCTCTCTCTCTCTCTCTCTCTCTCTGTCTCTGTCTCTCTCTGTCTCTCTCTATTTCTCTCTCTCTCTCCCCCTCTCTCTCTATCTTTGTCTATCTGTCTCTGCTTCTGTCGGGTCTACCTGTCTCTCTTTTCTTCACCCAGTCTTTCTCTTTTCTTCTTCTTCTTCTTCTTCTTCTTCTTCTTCTTCTTCTTTCCTTCATCCTTACTTTCTATCTCCTCCATAAATGTATAATTTGTACATGTCTTTGTACCATTCATATATGCTGTTGATGTATTGAAGCATGTGATGTACATGTTTACCTTTGTTGTTGTCGTTGTTGTTGGGAGGGTGGGTGGGTGGGTGGGGGAGCAAGGGATTTTGTGTGTGTGTGTGTGTGTGTGAGTGTGTGTGTGTGTGTGTGTGTGTGTGTGTGTGTGTGTGTGTGTGTGTGTGTGTGTGTGTGTGTGTGAAGAATTTGCTTTTGTGCATGCACTGAACTTACTCCCGCCCCTCCCTCCCCCCAGAGGGCTGTGTGTAAAAAAAAGCAATTGTGCTTATTCCCTTACCCTCGTGAAATAAAATTTCGTTCGTTCGTTCGTTCTCTCTCTCTCTCTCTCTCTCTCTCTCCTCTCTCTCTCTCTCTCTCTCTCTCTCTCTGTTGTTGTCAAGCGAATTCAACATAATGAAAGCTAGTTCGAGTGTATCGAACAGTCTGACACTCACAGCGTACACATTACTTACCAACGTGACAGCCATGGAGTGACGAAGAAAAGAAACGGAAAACGAGGGAGGTTAACCCTTTCACTGCCAATCTCTCATTTAAGCAGCAGCTAGGTAGAGGACCCATGTCACTGAAGGGTGACCAGATCATGGGTCTGTTATCCATGAACCTACTGCTCTTTATGTTCGGTGGTAGGACAGGTCATATTTTTCTACATATAACAGGGGAAATCCCCACCTATTCTTAGACACCAACCATATTTTCTGTGTTTATAGCACAAGGGAATTTTGCACTCTATATTGACTGGCGGCGAAAGGGTTAAGTGTCAGAGAAGATGAAGAAGAGAAGAAAAAGAGTGGGGTGGGGATGTGGTATAGTGGTATACAAAGTGGTCTACATGTATGTGTAATGGTTGGGGGGTGGGGATGTGGTATACAAAGTGGTATACATGTATGTGTAATGGTTTCGGCGGGGATGTGGTATACAAAGTGGTATACATGTATGTGTAGTGGTGGGTGGTGGGGATGTGGTATACAAAGTGGTATTGTTAATGCATGTGTAATGGTTTGGGGGTGGGGATGTGGTATACAAAGTGGTATACATGTATGTGTAATGGTTGGGGGGTGGGGATGTGGTTTACAAAGTGGTCCACATGTATGTGTAGCGGAGTGTGGTGTGGGGGGTGGGGAGGGGGCGGTGGATGGTACCGCTTAACAAGACAGGCACGTAGTTTGGCAAGCGTTTCTTGGCACGGGATCCAGTTACTGAGTTCGACTCCGCGTACTTAGTCAATTGCGTCTACTTGGTGCCAGACCTCGGCTGACTCATCTTCCTCTGTCCTGAGGGAGTTGGCTAGAGGGAAGAGGGTGAGTGTGTTGGGGGGAGTGGGGGGAGGATGAGAATTAAGAAGGTGGATGATCAGGGAAGGGGGTTAGGGGGTGAGGATTGGGGGTTGGTCCTCTTCGTGGCCTGTCTGTCTGTCTGTCTGTCTGTCTGTCTGTCGCGCCAACAATAGCTGCCAGGGTGATGATGAATTATGGCAAAACTTTTATTTTTCGGTTGGAGCACTTCTCAGTGGTTTGTGATGATAGCTGTGTTTTTGTTTTCGTCTGGGTTTTCGGGGGTGATGTTTTTATAATATTTTGGTTTTGCTCTTATTTTGTTTTTTGTTTTTGTTTTGTTTGGGTTTTTTTGCCGGAGGGGAGGGGGTTGGGGGGGAGGGGTTAAGGTGGGGAGGGAGAGGAGGGAGGGAAGTAGGTTGTTGGATCGTTTATTTTAAGGAGGGGTAGTAGGGTGTTAGGATCCTGGGAGTGAAAAGTGTGTACATTTGGGAGAAAAAAAATGTTGTGTTAATTTGTTTTCCACAAGGCTGCTGATAAATGAGTTGTCCGCGATTGTATGAAAGAATAAACTTGATTTTTTTTTTTAGGGTGCGTAAAAACAATTCTCCACACGAAGGTTGTTTGTTCACAGCGTCACATAGAAACAACACTTGAACTTACAAACAACCAAAATGCCTGAACAGCGGACAGTTCACACACACACACACACACACACACACACACACACACACACACACACACACACACCACGCACATTGGCACACGCACGCGCGTGCGCGTGCGCGCGCGCACGCACACACACACACACACACACACAGATAGAGAGAGAGAGGGAGAGAAATGATTCACAGGCAACTGAGGAAGCTTTTTTTCTTCTACTTTTTCTTTTCTGTAAGTGCTTGACTTCGGGAAACATTACATGTAATAAATTTTTGCTACTGTTTTAAAAAAGTGCGAGAGAGACGTTTCTCTCATCTTCAGTTGTAAGATAAACTTCCCAAACAGAAGCTGGATTAATAATGACATCGTTCGGATGTATGCGCACACAGCATTTGCCCCATCGCCATCGCATAAAAATACTTTGTTTTCCTGTTTTTGGCGAAGAATTACAAATGAAATGATAGCAATGATTACATTGCTGCAGACGCTGATTCAGGGGGCTTATATTCTTTTTTATATAAGTATCTACCCCCCCCCCCCCCAAATCGAAGTATGGATGCCTACATGACGGGCTAAAAAAATAAAAATTAAAATAAAATAAAAAATAAAAAACCGGTCATACATGTAAAAGCCCACTCGTGTACATACGAGTGAACGTGGGAGTTGCAGCCCACGAAGAAAAAGAAGAAGATGATGAAAGTATCTATGATCATTCATTCATCGCTTCAAAACGCTTGTCGCAGGTGTTGAGCCATACGTTTTTTGCACCTCTCTTTAATCTACATGGGTTTCGAACTGAGAACAAATATTGGAGTCTTTTGACTTGTCCTCGGGTTTCAAACTTCCGAAAGTCCACGCATCCACAACGCTGGGAGACGTGTCTTTACTTCAGCTCTCTTCCCCTGCGATGACGGGAAATCTGAGTCATTGAGGACCTTGCTCACTGGGGACACACTGTGCAAGAAGGAACCAAGGGAATACAGAGGAAATCTTTCTTCCTCTTCTTCTTCTTCTTCGTTTGTGGGCTGCAACTCCCACGTTCACTCGTATGTATACGTGTGGGCTTTTACGTGTATGACCGTTTTTACCCCGCCATGTAGGCAGCCATACTGCGTTTTCGGGGGTTACAAAGGAAATAATTACACAGCTGGTCAAGAGAAGGCGGTTGATGGAGGTTTACTGCATAGTTCGTAGGCCCAACACTCAGCTTATATCATAGTCTGACATAAGTTCACAGTCGGGCCAATAGCAAATAAATTATAAGCTGTATTATCAATGGTTTATCCATTGCAATTGGAAATCACTTACAGCTTAGTCTTTTGTAAAGGACTATGACTCTCAAACTAGAAGGCAAGACTGCACTGGCTCTTAGTGCTGCAGCCTTGGGGGCTCGTTGGCCTTTGGGAACCGTCCCAGCGCCGACCGCCCTAAAACTCTCTTGGCCGAGAGAGTGGGGGTGTAACTTGGGCAAGACACGCTGGCCCAAATAATCGGGATAGCAGTTGCCTTCTCTGCTGTTCTGATGGTCATAGTCGGACACAACTATCATAACTGCATACTTCATGTGGTAGTTGATGTTTTCTTTTTTGTCCTCTTTCAGCTGTTCAGTTATGTGTGTGTGGAGAAGGTTACTTTTATTTTGTTTTTTCTAGAAAAGGCGGTTGATGAAGGCTTACTGCTTAGTGTATATGGTGAGTTTTATTTGTGTTCTTTGAGCTGTTTATGTTTATGTGAGCTAAGAAGTTTTTGTGTATGTTTGTTTGCTTTGGATGTTTAAATCAAGCTTCCTCAAATTTCCAGTGCAATGTGTTATGTCCTCAACGTGTGTGTAGGAAAAGTGTTATTTTTTTGTTAACTCACTCAGTACGGCCAGTCCTCCTCTACACAGACCCCTCGGATGTCCAGTGAGTGTCTGAATGACCCAACCTTTAGCTTCCGTCGTCAGAATTGTTGTATTCTTTGTCAACATTCACCTCTTCAGTATAAGAGCCTTCCACTTGCAATATTTTGATGATGGTAATTGGGGTGAAACGCTGTTAACGTCGTCTCTTTCGCCGTTCGTATGGAGAGAGTTTAACTTTCCAGTGCAGTGTGTTACGTCTTCATCGTGGGTGAGGGTTGGGGGGGTTGATTTGGATTTCTAAATAAATCAAACTTCATCAAATTCCGACGCAATGTGCTATGTCTCCAACACTGAGACACTGTCAGCCATCACAAACACTGTTCCAGCTTCACAGTGTGAACACCAACCAAAATGCTCTCCGTCATGTGGGAGACAGAGGCAGAAGCCGTGACCACTTGTTCCCAAACTATTAGCCCCATACCAGCCTGAGGCAAAGTACTTCCGTCACAGACGATTCCCATCATCAGCACGCGTTCTAAGACTGGATCGTTACCAGGAAAGCGATTTCCTTCAGTCAATATCAAAATTGCTAAACACTTTGGACGAGCGGTGTCTGAATGGAAATCCAAAGTACCTCGATCATTTTTCCCCCAGGACTTTTTTCTTTTTCTTTTTAATTTTAACAGGGATTGTTGTTTTGACGCAGAAGATACATTTTCAAGTGGATGGTTTCGCGACGTGGTATGGTTCTGTGTTGTCGACTGAGCTGTCAGTGCACACACTGACATGAAAACAATGAGCTATCTCTCACGTAAAGGTACGTGTCTAAAGACATAAAAACAGTACACACATACAATTTTGTTCCTTGTCTGAGATGAAGAAAAACATTGAGGCAATGGAATCTTACCTATGAACTTCACAAATATGTTGGTGTGTCTAAAGTACGGCTCCGTTTGAAATTTCTTTCCCCCTCTTTTTAAATATATATATATGTATAATCATTTAGTACAATGCTGAGATTTGCAGGACCACATTTCTGACAGAGTTGTGTACGCGATCATGCTTTCTGAAGTTATCCGTTCTTAATCTCTCATGTGTGACCCGCCAGGAACAGTTCAAAAACAAACTGATTTCCATCAACTAATATGATTGTCAGTCGTGTCCGACTGACCATCAGAACAGCAGAGGAGGCAACTGCTGTTCCGACTATTTGGGCTAGAATTTTATTATAGTGGAGAGTGTCTTGCCCAAGTACACCCCCACTCTCTCGGCCAACAGGGTTTTAGGACAGTCGGCGGTGGGATGGTTCCCAAAGACCAACCAGCCCCCAAGGCTGCAGCACTAAGAGCCAGTGCAATTTTGCCTCCTAGTTTGAGAGTCATAGTCCTTCACAGAAGACTAAGCTGTAAATGGTTTCCCATTGACTAGGGAAACCATTGATAATACAGCTCTCACTTTGCGGTTGGCCCAAATGTAAACTTATGTCAATCTATCAACAAATAACAAATTAACATAAATCCATTGTTTTCGTTTTTTCACTGTCCCATCATCCACGCTATTTCAGTACTGTTGCCTACCTCCACACCGTTTATTCCAACCCCCGTACAGTCACACCCAAGTTTGTCAGTCGCAGTACCATTGCCAGCAGGGATGTTAGGTCACCGTGAGGCGACAAACCAAAGGAGATCTTGCTCTGACGTGGAGTCACTTTGTTGGTGCTCAGTATTGCCTGTTCTGATCCTGCCACAGGCCTTCATTCTCTGAACCCCACTGACGATGCTTGAGCACACATTTAATAATTTGGTATTCGGATTTCTTTTCTTGAATTCTTTATACAGTTTGGCTTACTAGTTGGTTGGTGATTTGGTTTTGTTTGGTTTCCATTTAACAAAGCCTGTGGAAAGTCCTCATAGTCAGTCTATAAACACTAGTTTGATTTGACTTTTTCAACTGACCGTTTCTGGGGGATTCTTCCACAGTGAAATGCCCATGACACACTGAAATGTGTGCTGTGCCATGATGCTAAAATGGTCGGTGGTTTTGTTTTGTCTGGTTTTCATTTTCCAAAGCTTGTGGGAGGTCATCATAGTCAGTTGGTCTTTTAACACTACAGTTTGGTTTGATTGGTTCAGTTAACCACTTCTGAACTGCTCCATAACACATTGAAATCCCCTTTGTGGGATGATGTCAAAATATTCATTCCATCAATACTGCCTGTACCAGTAGGAGGAGGAATTTTGTTTAATGTCCCGTCACACATATCGGTGATTGAAGACATTTTGTTAAAGTATTTATGAATACATCTGATTATTATCAGTTAGAAGGGGTGGGAGATGTGGATGAATGGAGGGTTGGCAGAAACTGGGCAAATGAGGGTAAAAATGTGGGTGAAATTTGGAAGAAAAAAAAAAGCACAAAAAAACCTCTAAATACAGTTACAGGAAATTACTTAAAGGACTTTGTAAAAGAGAAGTCGTTAAACTGACAAGCGAAACAACTGATAATGAATGCAAAAAGTCAAAAACATCAACGTTCTGTCACTTGTGAAGACACACTTTCGTGTACAAAAGGCCTCAGTGAAAAATTATATGCTCAATTGTCAGGTTACTAAAGCATATGCACTTGACATTAGAATAATACTTGGTCCGTAATGAATTTGATAATAGTCTGAGAGCTAAACTCAGAATTGGTCTGCGACTCGGACCAAAGTCTGAGAGAGTCAACTGACGAGGTTTTAGACTTGAAGTCAAGCACCTGTAAAATTCTCTTTCTGGTATATTGCTTATTTCCTTGTATGACAATGGGCAATATACTTTTATACTATCTATATGATTTTTTGCTCCCCTTTTTTGCTGCCCTGTCTGCTTGGTCATTATAACGGAATCCAGTAACCTTTCCCAGAAGTTTTTGTTTTCATGTACTTAAAATAATAAAAAGAAAAAACCCATGAAAACATAGAGAAAAAAAACATGAGTGCAGTGTTTGTGGCCTGTCGGTCAAACATGCTAACAAATGCTTGTTCTGTCCATTCATGTCTTATTTGTCATGCGTACAGGTTCATATGGAGGCACAACAACACAATTTGTTTTTTCATCTCCAAAGTGGAATAGGCCCCATACCATTCAACTCAGCAATCAAACTAAATTGAATTGATTGTGAAGTGTTTTCTATGAAGGAATTCTGGGTCTCTTTCACCTTTGTTGTACCCTTCACCTTCCACAGTTCTCCAGTCTAGTAAAATCTGACATTGTAATCATTGTGGTTTCTGATGTCTGATCCCATTCTCGTTGTTCTTTATTATGATGATTATTATCATTGTTGTAGTTGTTGTTGTTGCTTGTGGTCCAGCTGGCCACACAGGGCCATGTCAGGACTGCCAAACTACACAAATGGCCAGCCACATTATATACAAAACTGTCACATACACACAAAAGAAATTAAGATAAATTTACAAAAACACAGTTCATGACACTTTATCCTAACCATTTAGCTCCTTATGGCAAATAAGATTAGGCCATGCTGAGGACATCAGCCATTCCACTTAATTCATCATCCCCAGATTACAAAATATTGTAATAAAAAGAAAAACATATTTCAAAGCGAAATAACAAATACATAAAAAAGGCCATATAGGCAAAAAACACTGCAGAATGGACAGCTAGTGTCCATCCCAGTGTTCACATCTCACTACCTAATTGCCAGAGCAAAACAGCACAGATAGTACATCACAGACTGCAGAAAAGAGGGGGGAAAATGGGGAATGGACTGGGAAGGCAGTAAAAAGAGACAACAGTGAAAGAAGAAAAAAGGCAGAAATAAAGAGAGCAATAGAAAAAAGGAAATTTCTAGCACAGAATTTCCAGAAGGTGGGAACACTATTTATACTGAAAGACCTCCAGCATCCCCACAGGGTGTTTCCCCACCACTCAAAGTACATGTATGCTGTGTCGTACTTCAAGACGTTGTTCTTCCTTCTTTCTTTTTTCATCCTTGTTGAAAAGAATGGAAACATTTTGTCAGTAAGTAAGTTTTCAACTTTCAGGTTGGAAATAGTTTTAATCTAACACAAAGTGCCTGTTGAAAGAGGTTCACCAGGAGAAAAAGAAAAACCCACAGGTATCACACATTTATGTCCCCAGCAGGGAGTACAGTAGCCAGGTAATTCTCTTCATGCTCTGTTGCACGTTATGCCACCACCATTAATCTCTCCACTACTGTCTTGCCTGTCTTGAGCTGTCTCAGATGACTTCCCTAAGGTACACCATTCCCCTTCAGTTCTCTTTCGACTGTTCAGTGCTTTTTCAACATCAACTGTCCTAAAACCCTCTTAGCCAAGAGAGTAGGGATGTAACTTGGGCAAGACACTCTCCACTATAATCAAATTCTAGCTCCACATAGTTGGGGCAGCAGTTGCCTCCTCTGCTGTTCTGATGATCACGGTCGGACATGACAGACTATCATGCTTTGTCTCCCTTTGTCTTTCTTGCACTCTTTCCATCTGGTGTCAAGCAAACGGCTGCTCATGGGGGGAGTGGGGAGGGGGGGGTGCGTCTGATATGTTTAAAAGATGATGAAAATGTTCAACACAAAAAGCTGCAACAGAAGAACATGTGGACCTCTTACATCTAAGTCAAGACCATGTGATACCTTTATGTTTATCCTGTACAGACAGGATGAATTCCTTTTCTCTACATCATTCAGCAACAGAAGAGCACGTGGGCCTCTTACATCTAAGTCAAGATCACATGATACCTTTATTTTTATACAGCGAATTTCTTTTCTCTATATCATTCCTCCTCTTTTGGCAGCAATCAAAGTACACCAAGAATCATTAAAACCTGTCACACTATGGTAAGTTGTTTTTGTTGTTTTTTAACAAAAGTATAAATCATGCATGAAAACACAACTACATTTTCATTTATGAACGAATAACAATAAATAAAAAATAAAAAAAGAAGGAAAAAATTGAGAAAAAATGAAACACACACACTCCAGTTCAACATATTCAATTCTAGGCAATATTTTTGTCACCATAACCTTAATTTTTCCTCTTCATCTTTCTAAAAAGCATTTATCTTTTTTCAGAATATTCAAAGACATCAACTTTTATGAGTAGGTTCATGTATATCATAAGCATACATATGCAAACTTTAGTATGTGCATGTGCACATGTCCACACAAGCAGATTCTCTCTCTTTCACTACATTCACACATGCAAACACATATGCAAATTCACTTGCACGCGGAATATTTTTCTGTCTTTTTCTGAATAAGCAAATGCATTTCTGGTATCAATCCAGCTTTTTTTTTAATATTCCATATGTGTTTGTATGTGCACATGTGCATATGTGTGTGTAAGACAGAAAATACGAGGAAGAGGCGAGAGGGAGATAAGTAGAAAATTCCGCACCACATGCACACACATGATTTGACATGTTCTTCCAACAAGCAACACAGCCTTTGATGATCAAGCAAATTTACTTCATGACAAATGACTCCAAATCTGTTTCCATCATTCTAAATGAACCTTTCACCATTCATACACCAAAAACACACAGCTTTACTGTTTTCTTCCTTCTTTATGGAAAATTACATCTGAGACTGACAGTATACTCATATGCATGCTCTCAAATACAATGTATATATCTGCAAGCCAACACATACTGAAATACACACACACACACACACACACACACAAACACACACGCACACACACACACACACACACACACACACAATCTCCACACACAAATATATACTCACCTGGCTAGATCTTTCAAGAGCTAACATATTCAAAGCAGAGAGATGCAGAAAAAATAATAATAATAACCATGTTCACACACACCCTTTGATCATCCTCTGACAGTGATTTATACCATATCTTAAAAAGACTTCCAAAAAACTAGTAAACACAAGAACACTCCTGCTTCACACAGTCTTGGCTGTCATCATTCGTAATAGTTCTCGTACATCTCCTGACCGATCCTGATGTACTCTTCCTTTTCGGCAGGCGTCATGGAGGCCACCATTTCGTCCGTCACCTCGTGGTACGACAGACGTTTGTCTCCGATGGTGATCATGGGGCCCAAGTCATCCTCTTCTTCGCTCTCCATTTCTTCCACATCTCCTGCAGCATCACAAGACACTGGTGGCATGGAGCATCAGCTACATGTTTATCTTTCTTCAACAGTACATGGAAGTACAAACAAAACCAAAACAAGAGAGGCAAGGCCTTCAAGACTCACTTGTGATAAATTAAGTCCCCTAGCATTAATTACAGAGTAATTTCCCTTTTTTACTATCTGCACCAGAACGTTTGCAAAATAAATAAAAATTCCATGCTTAGCAAAAGAAGTTCCTGCTTGAACAAAAAATGATAATAATGACTCCTCTTGTTGTTGTGTCAGAATAAGAGGTCAAAGTGCCAAGTTTAGAGAATACAAAAATATAAATATAACAGTAAATGCAGTTTGCATATAATTAGGCTTCTTTTTTATTTTTTTGTGCCCATCCCAGAGGTGCAATATTGTTTTAAACAAGATGACTGGAAAGAACTGAATTTTTCCTATTTCTATGCCAAATTTGGTGTCAGCTGACAATGTATTTGCAGAGAAAATGTCAATGTTAAAGTTTACCACAGACATACAGACACACGGACACACACACACACACACACAGACAACCGAACACCGGGTTAAAACATAGACTCACTTTGTTTACACAAGTGAGTCAAAAAGTGCCAAAGAATCGATTGAGAGGCAGAAAATGCAAAAAAAAAACAAAAAACAAAAAAAAACCCACCAACTCAGCTGCATGAAGAGCACAGGAGCAGGTGTCAAAATGGCTGCTGGAAAAAAGAGGAAGCTAGTCAGGGATACTGAGGGGAGGTAACCTACTTCCGGGAGGTTATCCACTGTAATTACTTTCATTCTCTCCGCATAAGAGGGTAGTAGTTTGCACAGGACAGAATCAGACCCCTGCCGGCGTCTGCACTGGTGGGTCATGGTAAAGTACATGTAGTTAAATAGAACTTTTTACACCAAAAGAAGTGATGAAGTCCCACCAAAATAGAAGGTAATCCTCCCACACACAAAAAAAAATACATGGGAGTGGAACAAATTTCATCAGCAAAATTGTGAAACAACAAACAAATCAAATCATACAAACAGATCCAATCAATATGTGTGTTCAGAAACTGATAGACAAACGAACAGATCATGGCCAACTGCAGAACCAAAATGAGCAAATCTGATTTCTTTAAAAACAAACAACCCTTCGCCATCCACAAAAAACAAAAACAAAAAACAAAAAAAATCACAAAAAACCTCATCCACAAAAGTATCAATCGGACTGAAATCTGTCACTTGTAACTGTCATTAACTATGCAGGAAGCTGCAAAGATGCTGACGAAAGATGACAGACAGCACAAGAGTTTGTGATCACCGCATTTATGCTGCAAAATACATCCACACACACACAACACTCTCCGACACAAAGACAGACATGTACACATTTCCTCACACTCACATCCATTCACAGATTACACAACCACTGAATAAATCAAACACACTGAGAAAAAACACAACAACCCCCTCTCCCACCCCCAATCCAAAAAAAAAAAACAACAAACACCAATAGAACCTGAGACAAACAAACTAAGCAAGTAAAACAAACCCTCCACAACTGTCTTTCATCTTACAAAGTGTCACACACACACACACACACACACACACACACACACCATTGACAAACACACACACACACACACACACACACCATCGACAAACACACACACACGCCAAATAAATTAATAAATGAAATGGCCAACAACTACTAACCTCCTGCAGCCGCAATAGGAAAGCTCTCTGCCTCCCTGTCGGAATCGTCGCTGGATTCCTGGTCAGGTAACCGTGACGACCCTGCTTTGGGCTCATGGACCAGCAGTGTCTGCATGATGTCCTCATTGTGAATGGCACTGGAGGGTGCACGCGATGTGCTGGCTTCACTGGCCGCCCCCGACTGCAACAACAACAGCACGGATGAACATCACGCGGCTTTGTGAGCTTGTGGACTGCAGCATGTTTTAGCTCTTTTATTTTTTGCGGGAGGGGGGAGGGCATATGGAGGGGTATGCTTTCTAAACACTGACAGAATTATGATTTTGATCACTGATGCTTGTTTGTTATGTTCATACAATACGCTGTCCTAAAAGAGTGGGGATGTAACTTGGGCAAGACACTCTCCACTTTTATCAAATTCTAGCCCAGATAGTAAGGACAGCAGTTACCTCCCCTGCTGTTCTGACGGTCATAGTAGAACACAACTGACTATGATACATCATACATTACTCTAGTGTAGTGGAAACAACCCCCTGACCTAAAAAAAACAAAAAATAAAACAAAAAACTCAAGAAATCATAACAAATCTTCATTGCATCACAGCAATGTGTTTTACATGCCTTGGGCCTTTAACCCTTTCATTGCCAGAGGTGCTGAGCTAGCTCACTGTACAAACCAGCTGAGCAGCAGTACACTTCTGTCTAAACCAGCTGTGCAGGAGAGGGAAAACTGTGTCACCACCAACCCACTTTAACCTGCCACAACATCGCTTCTACTCATTCAATCTTCTTCATTCATAGCTCTTTTTAAAGGTCAAAGAATGCAAATTATGATAAGCATTTTTAATTTGTATGAACACATTGACTGAAGTTTGACATCAGTTGATGAAAATGAAAAAGTATGTACTTTTGAGCAGTTTTCACATATTCTTAGTTGTTTCAAACATAAAATACACCATTTCAAGTGAAAAATGAACACACAGACCGGGAAACACAACTGGAAGCATAGACATAACACAGTGTAATAAAATGTGCACTCACGTAAGTGCAGATATGACCAAAAAAATCTCTTTTTTTAAAATTAAAAAATTAAAATCAAAATTAAACGATAAAAAAATAAAATAAAATAAAATAAATGAAAAAAAAAGTGCAGATATGAGAAGAATACACACACACACACACACACACACACACACACACACACACAAAGTATCACCACAACACACACTGTATGTTGCAAAACTGGAAAGTTTCACGGTTACCTTTCACAATAGTCTTTTTACATTATCAAATAATATATCTGTGTCAATTTGATATAGCAACAAAAAAAAAACACAAAAAAAAACCCACAGAAAAAAAAACCCACATCATATCTGAAAACACCAACACCACACACAATGTATGTTGCAAAACTGGAACGTTTCTTGGCTCCTTTCACAAATGTCTTTGCACATTATTAAATGTCTTTGTCTTACTTGTCAATCATTCTCGACCGATCTAGCGAATTCTTCTCCACTGTCACTGTCAGCAATCGGCACTCCAGCGAGTGAATTACCATTGAAAATCATTTGCAATGCCTCCGTGGTGTTGTGAACACCCTTTTGTTTGTTTCCTGAAGTGCTGGCCATGCTTCGACTGGCGAAATCTGCTAAAAAAATTCGGAAATATTCGACAACATGCTCAACTTGCTAGTCAAATGTAGAACAGATGTTCAGGAAACACATGGTGAACATTTCAAACTTTTGTGATTTCACGAAAAGAAGAATGAGTGAGGTTGGTAACTCGTAGTGTACAAGTCCCTGGTCGGCGCCTGAGGCGTTGAGCGCACAAGTCACTAATTGACCCCTGAAGCGTTCAACTAGGAAGTCACTGATTGGCGCATGAACAGTCAAAAGGATTAACTCTCTCCATACGAAC
>JAAQRG010286852.1:0-13803 GCA_011634625.1 Babylonia areolata
AAGAGGGATGGTTACCAAACAAGAGACAGACTACATCTTAAAAGTCAAGAGGGATGGTTACCAAACAAGAGACAGACTACATCTTAAAAGTCAAGAGGGATGGTTACCAAACAAGAGACAGACTACATCTTAAAAGTCAAGAGGAATGGTTACCAAACAAGAGACAGAATACATCTTAAAAGTCAAGAGGAATGGTTACCAAACAAGAGACAGACTACATCTTAAAAGTCAAGAGAAATGGTTACCAAACAAGAGACAGACTTTACCTTAAAAGTCAAGAGAAATGGTTACCAAACAATAGACAGACTACACCTTGACAGTCAAGAGAAATGGTTACCAAACAAGAGACAGACTTTACCTTGACAGTCAAGAGAAATGGTTACCAAACAAGAGACAGACTTTACCTTAAAAGTCAAGAGAAATGGTTACCAAACAATAGACAGACTACACCTTGACAGTCAAGAGAAATGGTTACCAAACAAGAGACAGACTTTACCTTAAAAGTCAAGAGAAATGGTTACCAAACAAGAGACAGACTTCACCTTAAAAGTCAAGAGAAATGGTTACCGAACAAGAGACAGACTACACCTTGACAGTCAAGAAGAATGGTTACCAAACAAATGAACAACACAAACGATTTACAGTTTTTGACACAGTTTCAAGTAATTATGCATCAGAAAAAACAACAACAACATCAAACAGCAACCATTCGCGGAACGGAAAGACTTGACAGAGACAGACAAATCATTTTGAAAGCAAAGAGGGAACCCTTCATCTGCTGTTGTATTTTCTAACACAAATTCATCCCCTCTGCCTTCAAACACACATAGACACTTATAACCCACACTCGTACACAGACAGAATTGAAAGGGAAAGTTTTAATTCTGAATGACCAATTAAGACAGATCTTCGTTGTTCTCAAACGTTACCACACCACTTTCCTTTTTGGGGGGTCTGGGGTTGGGCGTGGGGTTAGTTTGGGGGGAGTAAAGTGTGCAAGTCGATCTGGTTTTTGAACGGAAGCAGCTGAACAATTTCGATGTTGTTATTGTTCATTGCGTTGGCAGTTGGTCATGTATGTATGTATGTATGTATGTATGTGTGTATGTATGTATGTATGGGTGTATGTGTGTGTGTGTCAGAGAGCCAGAGAGCTGAAGGAGAACGAGAGAGAGAGAGAGAGAGAGAGAGAGAGAGAGAGACAGAGACAGAGGGACAGACAAACATAATTATAAGGAAAGACAGGGTTGTCAGAATATGTAATCAGCAGGGCATGGTAAAAGAGAGGGAGCAGAAACATACCAAGCCTTCTGCGGAGACAACAGATCTTCATCAACAACAGAAAACCATCCCAGACAACTGTAATTCAGCAATATCTGATCTTCCCCAGCGGGGGGGAAACAATCCCACGGACGTAAGACCATCCCCTAATCAAACTTCCTCCTCAGACCTGACACCGATAATTGAGATTCCAGACACCCTTCACAGCACAACAGGGAACAGGGGAGCAAGGCGTCCAACAATCCCCTGCAAGCCGCCGCCACCACTAACGGGACATGTCCCGCCCCGACACGACTCAACCGGGAACAACAGAGCCAGGTAACATAACACCACCGACAACCGAACACGCTGTGTCTCTCATGCCCTCGGCCTCCTGACGTAGTCGCAACAAAGTCGTCGTCTCTTTATTCCTCCTCTTTAAAAAAAATCAAAAAATAAAAAAAAAAAAATCTAAAAAATCTGAAGACTTTGTTGCCTCCTGCATCATCATCCCCACACCACTACCTCTCCACCCCATCCGCTAAAAAAGTGCTTTTATCTATTCATTTATTTATTGACTGTGAGAGAGAGAGAGAGACAGACACAGAGAGAGAGAGAGAGAGAGAGACAGACAGACAGAGAGAGAGTGTGTGTGTATGTGTGTGCGTGTGTGTGTGTGTGTGTGTGTGTGTGTGTGTGTGTGTGAGAGGTAAATGTTAAGACATTTGCAAAGTGTGTGTGTGTGTGTGTGTGTGTGTGAGAGAGAGAGAGAGAGAGAGAGAGAGAGAGAGAGAGACAGAGACACAGAGAGAGAGAGAGGGAGACAGAAGGCAAACATCTCTTTCTCAGCCTTTTCCGGTGTGGAAATCAGAATTAAAACCGAGGATTCAGATTTTGCGCACACAGTGAGGAGGAAAAAAAGGACAGACAGAAGTGAATCCACACTGACAAGGAGGAAAGAAGTCAGTTCCCTGTGTACTGGATGACCGACAGCCTGTTGTGTCCTCCTGTCCTGTAATTTGAGTCGAACAGCTTGCACTACTCTTTTAAATATTCTTTTTGAAATTCATTACCACCGAAGTCCAGTCTCTTCAGTTTTGGAAATTTACGAGGACCGATGAAGCCCGTGTTCTTTGCATTTGGTTTATAGGAAACTTAAGCAAAGACAGATACTTTATTTACTGTGTTACGTTTTCCAGATTGATGACAAGTGATCGATCTAGTCTTTGTGTTTTAGAATTGGAAAACCCAAACAACGAAACAGTTCGCTTTTTTGCGTTCAGGGGTTCCAACTACGACGTTTAAGGACCAAACAGCAGCACAGACGAACAGGGATCACAGTTATGTCCCCTGAGTGCCCACCCGACTGACGAACCTAAAAATAGAGGTCCGTGCTGCCCACCCACAGTTCTCTGATGGTGAAGGCGACACGAACAGCGTGGAACACGAGCAAGGAAGATAAAAGAGGAGAAAGTGGGTACAGAACCATCAAGGCTGGAGATACACTGACCACGGCTGTGTGGATGTACACATCCCACTTACAAGACAAACGAGAAAACCAAGTCCTATCACGGGTTGAAGGAAGAAGGTGAATAATACAAATGACACCGTTTATCTACTAGCCAGGAAAAAAAAAAAAAGATCTGCCGCACATTCCTAGCTTGGTATATATATTCAATGTTGATAGTGCTCTATCTACCGGTAAGGGCAAGCTCAGCAGACATCCCTACCTCACTGAGGGTTAGTCAGTGTTGATGCTAAAGGTCACTGGACGACGCTGACTGCGGGTAACTTGAAGAAGAACTTCACTGTACCTATCTGACCAAGAACATATATAAACCACTGCTATGCGTTTTGATTCTCAAGTCTTTTTCTGGCTGGACAGAAAAACAGAAAAATACCCAACTTAGCCTGAGCTTATAGTTTTTCTTTATCGGCGTCTGTTCACTATGCTTGTGATTCTCAAGTCTTTTTCTGGCTGGACAGAAAAACAGAAAAATACCCAACTTAGCCTGAGCTTATAGTTTTTCTTTATCGGCGTCTGTTCACTATGCTTGTGTGTTCAGACAAAGAGCATCTGAGGACTGAAAGGCATGCCCAGCCATGGTGTTTGTATAACACGTGCCTTGTTTGGTGACCATATATATACACAGCTTACAGTTGAGCCAACCGCAGAGTGAGAGCTGTATGATCATTGGTTTCTCCCTTGCAATGGGAAGTCACTTCAGCTTGGTTCTTTGTGAAGGTGTATCACCCTCAAGCTGAGTCAAGACTGCACTGGCTCTTAGTGTAGCAGCCTTAGGGTCTAGTTGGCCTTTGAGAACCATCCCAACGCTGACTGTCCAAAAACCCTCTTGGTCGAGAAAGTGGGGAATTGACACTCTCCACTGGGACAGCAGTTGTCTCCTCTGCTATTCTGGTTGCAACAGTCGGGCACGACTGACAGTAAAAGATCTGGATGTCTTTGGCTGATAGTGGTGGGGTTTCTTTTCATTAGAAAATCTCTCTCTCTCTCTCTCTCTCTCTCTTTCTCTCTCTCTCTCTCTCACTGTGACTTCCGTCTTTTCACTTCGCCCTGCTTCCACCCTCACACACCCCTCCTCATTCCCTACGGATACAATAAATTAGTTTTCATGAGCAAGTCGCTACCCGGATAAAAGAATGTACAGCACAGATCACCCATGTCAAAGCTTTCCGCATACGGTGCTGGAGAACGGGTGTGACCTGTCACAAGTACCCTGACCACTTCAAGCTGTGATCGGGTGTAGCTGTCCCCTAACCGCCCGGCCCTTTTCAAGTCCCGCCTAAGTCAATGTTTGTCACTTCTAGACGATCAGCTACCGGTCACAACTTCTTGAAGGAGAACCCCCGCCCATCCCCGGGTGTACACCCGACCACGTGTAATCCCGTGGTCAGGGTGGGTGGGTACGCTCATTTAAGTCCTGAACTTTGAGCTGCCTGTGTGGACTTTTGACGCATTAATCAGACTGCTTCACGGCGGCTTCAATTAAATCAAACCCCGCTGCCTTTATAGCCACGTATACCACACATTTATACAGATCACGACAGGCTTTTCAAAGCGTACGTCTTTACAAAGCGACAATACCACGCCCATACTTGCAGTCCGAGATAGGCAGCGTTCACAACTGACATTATGACTATCGTCGCATGGAGCAAGAAACTATATCTTGCCTTACTGAATTCTTATGTTACACATCTGTCATTTCTCTCTCTCTCTCTGCAACAGGGATAACTCCACAGCTGGCAATTGCAGTGAATACAGTTTAAAAAAAAAGAAAAAAAAGAGAAGAAGTAAAAATACTTTTTGTTTACGAAATTCAGTACTAATGTATTGAACTCTGGAAGAAAACTTGACTTCATAAAGCAGAAAAATAATAACATCCTTCGATTTACCCATTTCAATTCCTCACCTTTTGAACATGACTCCCTTCGCTCTGAACAGCAGACCATCATCCAACAAAGAACAAAAGGAAGGATCACCGAAGCAAACCTGCTACTATTCACGTAGCCCCTCACTTCACAGAGAGGGGGAAAAGGTTACTGCTCAAGTCGAAACATTTCAAGGTTTTCCTGGTGAAGTCCCTCCCTCCACCTAGTGACGCCTCGACGCCCCGATAACTGATCACCTGCCCTGCCCGCAACACCCCCTGACACTACACCCCCTCCAGGCGTAGACACGGAAGAATCCGGAACACAACATCAAAGAGCCGAAAAGTGATTAGCGACCATCTGAACCCCCCACATCCCTACCTCCTCTCCCCCACTACACCCCCTCCCCTCCCTCACCTGCCTTGTCAACATCACGACCATAGTCCCATGGCTCTCTCTCTCTCTCTCTCCACCCTCCCTTTACTCTACCGCTACTTCCACCTCTTCCTTTATCATACCCATTCTGCCATTTTTCACTCCCTACCCTATGTCCACGTGCACCTTCCTGGTGTGTTGACGTCACCAGCCCCATAACGGTCCGGGAGCTGTCAAGGGAGTCCTGTAACAGATGGGAGCCGCGGGCATCTAACTGTGTGGTATGCAGCAGTTACAGGAGTCAGGAGGCGACCCGGGCCGTCCAAACACTGATCCACCGAAATACGAACAGGTCGCTCACATCTCGCTTTGACCTCGCTGTCCACACGTGATGGATGGTTTGTAGTGCTGGCACGGCGCTTAGCTTACTTTCTGAGTACATTATTTTCCCTCCAGCTTTTCTACCCCCCCCCCTCCTCTGCTTCCTGTCAACCCCCACCCCCCTCCTCCCTGCTGTTATTTCACGTTCCCTCTGCATCCTGTATCAACTGTCCGTCCACCCGTCTGTGTCCTATGGACCATCATGCATGCCTGCATTTCTTAACATATCGATCCCACCTTAGCGTACACACTGTATCAGTGGTGATGTCTTAAAGGTGTGCAACATTTGGAGTCGGTAAGCTGCTTGCTATCAAGGTATCCAAACTAACGCCTGGTGTGGATCTATGCTGACTTCGTCACATCATGCTGGACTTAGATCATGTTGCCTTGAACCACACATAACTGTCTGTTGTAGTGTTCTGTTTTGTTTTGTTGTCATCAGTGTTGTTATGGTTATGAC
Source organism: Babylonia areolata (assembly GCA_011634625.1). Lineage (NCBI taxonomy): Eukaryota > Metazoa > Mollusca > Gastropoda > Neogastropoda > Buccinidae > Babylonia > Babylonia areolata. The sequence continues at coordinate 5,867 of JAAQRG010286852.1, forward strand.
AGTAACACTGGTGACTTTTGATTGTAATGATTACGATGACAATAAAATCAACTTTAATCACATCGTTATTTACGACACAGCGAACAACAATTTCGTGTCTTCTATATGGCATAAAACTACAAGACATCAAAATCAGGGGGGAATTAAAAACAAACAAACAACAACAACAACAAAAACAAAAAACAACAACCCCAAAACAAACGATTACCAAACACTGGACCGAAAAAATGGGACTTTTGCTTTATAAATTGACACATTTACAAATACCCACCAAGTGCATCACAGTTTGGCAGTTAACCCCGATGACTCACTAAATTACGTTTGGGGATGTTTCTGACCTGAACCGGAGCAGGCAAATCCACGCTTCACTGAACACATCAACACTGTCAAACATGAAACTGTATCCTCGTCGAGACTGTACGGTACAACTCTGCCTTCAACACTTTGCAATGAAAACCAACCGAGCATGCAAGGGTAGGTCGACCGACAATTGCATGGTAACTATGAACTAGGATAACTTCTATGGCTTCATGGAGGATAGGCTGGGCATGAATGGACAGAGATTCAGGAAAGATATCGGTGACGAAAACAACAATCAACAACAGATTTACCAACAATACATAGTTAACTGCGTGCCTACTATTAAAGTATGATCTTACTTAATGCCCTGTTCCTAGCCCTTACCTCCTTCCCCACCTACTATCCAGTTGTATGGTTTCCTTGGCATTGAATTAATCCTTCTGGGGCCACCAAAATCTTACATGGGTTCTGACAGTCGACAAGAGGGTTCACTCTCAAGTCAGAAAAAGACGCAGCGTTACTTGGCATTTCCTGTTCAAGACAAATCATCTGATTCCATGCTCGGAATTCTTAACGCAAGATCTATCCCATCATTTTCAGGGACTTCTCCTGATTTCTGTCGTTTTCGTGATGTCCTAAAAGTAATGTATAAAATACGACACCGCATGCATGAGAAAGAAAACGTGTAGAGCGACACGAAAAAGCCTTAGAATCTGACTGAAGAGCAAGTGGAGGAGTATGCTAACTAATCACCCCAATTCAGACAGACCTTGGCATGCTGACAACGGAGGTTTACCTTTGTAACCAATTTCAGGATTTGTTTCGAATATGTTACTAATTCAAACTATTTTAATTCTGGGTATGGTATACTATATACATAACTTATAACCATACATATATCAATTAAATCAACAAAGCGATCATCGCAAAAAACGTGACCATTAATCTGACAAAGGAAACAAACAAAACAAAACAACAAAAAGGAAAGAAAGAAAGGGCACAATCAATGGTTACCGTAGGGGAATACTGGGTACACAATCTCCAAGGATCGAAGTCTAGGGCAGTTACTGTCAAATCTGGTCATGGAATCCGCCTGGGGAGCAAGAAGCTGGTGCTAGTCAAACACTTTTACACATGTGTGGTCGGCTGGAAACCCCCCCAAAAAAAAAACAACAACAACAACAACAACAAACAAACAAAAAAAAAACCCAAGGCACTGTGCATCATCAAGACATCATTCATGTCTCTAACGAGGCTTCTGTAACAAGGTAGTCCGCGGCTCGGTAACCCTGGCTGGCTCGACTGTAATCCCCCCTTCCTGTCACTCCCTACCCCGTCTCTCGTTACAAACAAACAACGTGTTTGTAAACAACACGAAATATTACGCCGGTCCAAGCTATAATCTTGACACCTAGATTCAAGACAGGAGTGACACCTGACTGGGAACTAAATCCGAACGTGCAATGAACAACAAGCAACATCAACAGCAATCTCTGACGGCGTCAACATTCCACCTCCCCTCAAATGCAACACACACACAGCACCACTTTCATACTGACAAGTGTACGCCTCGCTTTAGCTCTTTAGTGTTTACACATATAATATAGTGATGATGAGAAACTCTAGAGAGAGCTGGACAATACAAGGATTTCAGAGAAGAAGCCCCCCTCAGTCAAGTGCTCCGGCTCTTAACTCCTTAACTCCAATACCTCGCCCGTCCAGCATAGTCATAATTATTCTTCTTCTTCTGCGTTCGTGGGCTGCAACTCCAACGTTCACTCGTATACATGTACGCGATTGGGCTTTTACGTGTATGACCGTTTTTACGCCACCATGTAGGCAGCCATATTCCGTTTTCGGGGGGTGTGCATGCTTGGTATATTCTTGTTTCCATAACCCACCGAAAGCTGACATGGATTGCATGATCTTTAACGTGCGTATTTGATCTTCTGGTTGCATATACACACGAAGGGGCTTCAGGCACTAGCAGGTCTGCACATATGTTGACCTGGGAGATCGGAAAAATCTCCACCCTTCACCCACCAGGCGCCGTTACCGAGATTTGAATCCGGGACCCTCAGATTGAAAGTCCAACGCTTTAACCACTCGTCTATTGCGCCCGTCATCGTCATTACAATAACTCAGGGTTTATTCCCAGGTGAAGAAAGCAAGCAAGCATGGAAGAAAATATCCGAACAGATCCAGGCCCACCGAGAAAAAACACACCCAAACTCACTGACATCTGCCGCTCCCAAACAACCTGCTGACAACAGAGGAAAGAAAGAGAACACAGTCTGGCGGAAAGCCGTTTCCTGGATGGCTTGAAAAGATATGACGCACATTATCCAACCGTGGTGGGTAATGTCGTTATGCTCACCTTGATCAGGTCATCCTTCCCTCCAGCACAACACACAGGATAAGGATACACCCTCCTCTCTCTCTCTCTCTCTCTCTCTATATATATATACACACACACACATATCGTGACGCCGCTGGCATGTATGATGTGTATATATATAGACCTGTTTATGAGAAACAGCGTGCTTCTTATGTGGGGGATCCTGTTGGTTACGACTTTCGGAGCACAACTTCATGTTTGTCGTGAACAGAAACGAAAGAACTTCCCCTTCTCCCTCCCTCCCTTCAACACACACACACACACAAGCGCGCGATACCCATGAAATGCAGAAAGCCAAAAGTAATGCTGACGTAGACTGATAGGATCAGTTATTCCAAGTTTGCTCTTTTTTTTTTGTTCGTTTATGTTGTTCATACCCACAGGGAGCTCAATAACAAGCTTGTTTTGTTGTTGTTTTCGGCCGTCATTTATTGTGTTGATTTAAATAAAAAAATACTGCGAACAACAGCAGCTTTCTCTGTTGCAATTTAATGCACTATCACATGCATGCGCACGCTGTCACATGCACACTACTCTCTATCTCTTACTCATCACCTTTCACACCCCCAACACTACACTGCGAAACCTCCTACTCCATGACGTCCTCTATTCACAGCCTTTTTACGGTGGGGGTTGCACATGAACAAGTCGACAGCCAGTGGAGTGCTGTTGTCAACACGGCGGTCGACAACCTCCACACAAGGCAGAAAGAGCAGCCCCACGACTGACAGCAAGATGCAAATCGAACCCCACACCCCTCCCCACCACAGCCAAAGGGGGGGGGGGGGAGCCAGTGACGGCAATGTAAATCTAAACAATAAACCCCTGAAAGGTGCTACTGACGGTGAAAATGCAAATCGCAGTGTCGTGGTCCTGTAAAACCCGTCACTGGGGAGACATAAAAGCGCAGAACACACTCTGCACGCAGTCACCTGAAGACTGCCAGGTCGTCTGGTGCAAGTGCTTCTTCTCCAGACCAATGCACTCCCTATTATATTCTTTGGAAGCTGAGGTTTAATTCAAGCTGATTATAATTATACAACCCGGCCGACGACTGGAGCTGTTTTAGGAAAAGAAAAATCACTATTAAATGTTTGAACACAGCTGACATGTACCAATATATTTGACGATTAACTGCTGAATCTTGGTGAAATGAGGTCAGTGTTGCATGAGTTTGAGGTACAGCTACTGCTGTCTGTGAACTTGTCAATGGTGTGATTGGTTTTGCGGAACAAAGGTAATCCCAAGCAGAAGTCCCAATACAGCGTGGTGACTTGAACTCCTGATCTGCAATGCTCTCTCTTTATCTCAGAGAGGTGACAGTCCTTCACTGACGAGCATACTTGTCAGCAGCAGTCTGGGGATTAAAAGAAATGAAGAAAGAAAGAAAGAAAGACATGAAGACAAAAGACACAATGTGATAGAGTCACGTCAACCTTATTCCGGCCAATAAAAACAAATTCAAAAAACAAAGTAATAAATGTAGACAAAATAAGGCGACCTTTACCTTTATGAAAGTCAAGACGAAAAGGTCACGATAATTTCCCAGACATTTACGATGTCTGTCACAACGCAAGTTCCCGTTTGTCGAAGTTGAAGTTCTGGCTCTGCTGAAGACTCAACAGAACAGAACATCTGATTAAACACAAGATTGATCATTTGACCTTTTACGTACCTGATTTTTCTTCCAACATTCCACTGGACATTTTTATTTTGTAACTTGAGGGCTCGTAGTTGCACAATGTCAATTTTAGTCAGCTGAAGTACTTTGAACACAAATTGCTTCATGTTGGCATCCCTAAACCCTGTCTTCTTGTGCGCACGCTGAGAGAGAGAGAGAGAGAGAGAGAGAGAGAGAGAGAGACAGAGACAGACACAGAGAGAGAGAGAGGCACACACACACACACACACAGGGAAACAGAGGCAGAGAGAACTAGTGAAAAAGACACAAATGATGATAAATCACCTGAATCACGTTACTGCATAGTCCCAAACTACCAACCTCTCACCGAAGCCATCATCACCAGCTTACCTATGCCGTCAGAAAGATAAAAGATGACGAAAAGAAGAAACGCGAACTGGGTGTGAGCAGACTGCGTATCCCTCAACACCACTCTTCCCACATGATAAAACACCCCTGTCTTGAAAATCACAGGTCACAAAAGACAGCTCCGCATTTCAGACGGGTTGGAAAAAAAACCTGACAAAAAAAGACAAGAAAAAAAAGACATCATTTCCGGACAAAATACGACACTCTCGGGGAAACCCCTAAACTGTCACGAAGTTATGTACGTGCACAGAAACCTAAGAAGAAGAAGAAGAAGAAGAAGAAAAAGCTGGACAGAAAAGAACAGAAGGCAAGTATCACAGGGTGTCAGTGCAGGAGTGGACGGACGAAAGACGGTGTATGACTAGGATGTACAGCAGTATGCAGTTCAGGAATCCAGTATCAACCTACAGCTGCTGTCAGCAAAATTAACTTTAGAGCTAACTGTACCTTCATTAAAATTTGTGGTCTGTGAATATTAAAATGACAATGACAATAAAAGCACCCCCCCCCCCACACACACACACAACTCGATTCAGTACTGCTCGGTATGTTTATGATCAATGATCTACCCAAACCGTTTCGAAGTCCCAGAGCAATCTCCGGGGGAAAATAACATTACTGATACACTGATGACTGATGGATTTCCTCAGAACACTCCCCCACAAAAACCACGACACACGCACACACACATACACACTCACGTACTGACGCATGTATTCACACACACACACACACAGAGGGAGAGAGAGAGAGGGAGGGAGGGAGAACTCGACATCAAACATGTTGAAAAAAACCCAACAAAAAAACAAACAAAATAAACCACCACCACCCACCAACAACAAAAATAAACACACCAGAGCAATAACCAATCTGCTAATCTAGATCCTAACACTCCCGACTGAAGACTGTCAACTTGAAAAACAAAACAAAAAAACACACAAAAAAAAACCACGTCAGATTTTTAACACACCGCTATAATAGTAGCTCTTTGTCCGACAATCAACATGGATTGCCAGTAACATCATCGTGCACATGCACACACACAAAACAAAAACACCCCACCACCACCCTGGCCGTGACAGACACAGTGAGGGACAGACCCGGACGGACAACTTCCACTCCGCTATAAACACCTTTACTAACCTTCTCATTAAGTCAGGAATGCGGACCCCGTGGGGGGAATTACCCTTGATAAACACACTGTGGCAACAAAGGGGGAAGGGAAGAAAAAATGGGAAGGGTGGGGGGAGGTAGTGGGGTGGGGAGGAGGAGACAGTATGGCGGAGAGTGAAGGATGGGTGTGAGGGATGGAAGGAGGGAGTGGGCAGGTGTGTGTGTGTGTGTGTGTGAGAGGGAGGGAGGGAGAGAGAGAGAGAGAGAGAGAGAGAGAGAGAGAATAGATAAACAGATAAGCAAGAGACAAATCGTGAGATGTATTTCTGTGTTTACATGTGTATGTTGTGAATGTAAGAGAGGCGGGAGGGAGTGGGAGGATTGGAGATTGAGGGAACGGAGAGGGACAAAGTGTATAAGTGACAGAAGTGAGGGGCAAGAGTGCAAGGACGGGGTGGGCAGTTGGAGTAGGGGGGAAGGGGGGGGGGGGGCGAGGGCGAGGGTCACAACCTTTTGTGACCCCAACCTACCGGCCGTTGGGAGGTGACAGCGGGAACAAAAGGCAAGGTATCGGCTTGACGCCTGCAACAACTCCCTGCCCTTCCTCCCCCACCCCTCAATTGCCACCACCATCCCTTTCACAGACCCTACCTCCCCCGTCCCTCCCTGCACCAAGTCCTTTCCACCAACACCATCCCCTTCACCCCCCCACACCACATCCTTTCTCCCCCCCCCCCAAAAAAAAAAAACCCACCCACCCCCTTCCTGCCACATGTCAGAAGTCCAAGGGAGCGTTACAAACGTGGTGGTACAGACTACAGAAGGGGTGACATGGTCAAGTGGTGTGCCGACCTATGCAGACTTAACGGGGCCCGTTGGTTCAGTCGCCCCCCTTGTGGACAGATTCCCATCTCCTTCAGCTCTCCCCGCTTCTATTCCCCCGGGGCGCCGACGAATCACGGAATTCTCGGATTAATCATCAAGAACTGGTCAAAAGGGGGTTAGAAGGAGAACCCGTGGTGTGGAGCGTGGGGCGAACAGAGAACTCTCTTTTCAACGATTAATATGGGCCAAGTACCACAGACAAAAGGTTGTGACCCCCCCCCCACCACCACCACATCCGCCCCCCAGCCCTCCCTCACCTCAGGCCCCACCACTGCCCACCCCGTCCTTGCACTCCTGTCACTCACTTCTGTCCTTTCCACACAGGTCTTTTTTCTTTTCTTTTTTATAGTTGTGTTGCTGCTTTGTACCTTACACCACATGTATACATGGCCCACTGTCCTATCAATCTATTTACGCCCAAGCGTATGTGTCGTAAGTCCGTGTGTATGGCCCCTATCCATTCAGACGCTTACCCCTTACCTTCCAACCTCCTTCAAACCAATGCAGGCGATTTTGTTTAACCATATTAAGTACCAGGTTATATTCAAGCAAGATCTTGAACAGGAAAACAAACCAACCATCCAAAAGGGCAGCCAGCTGTCGGAATGCTTGTTTGTACACACACACACACACATATATATCAAATTAGAAAGAAAAGAAACAGTAAAACGAATATACGGGACAGAGAGACAGAGTGAGAGACATAGATAGAGAATTAGTGATATATATTAATGTATATATAGAGAGAGATGTATAGATCTCTGTGTGTGTGTGTGTGTGTGTGTGTGTGTGCGTGTGTGCGTGCGCGCGCGCGCGCGCGTGTGTGTGTGTTCCTGAAATCAGAACTGAAACGGTTCACCCAGACAAACCTACCAAGACAACCGTCCAGATAAAAAGTGTAAGAGAAGGTGGTCACCAGCAGCTTAACAAGCCACATTACTCCAACAAACACTTTAAACAGTTTTGCTTCCACGTCCTGCTTCCCACACCACAAGTACTTTCTCAAAGCATCTTTGCAAAATCTTTTTTTTTCCCTTTTTTTTATGACAGAGACCATGTGCACCCGCGTTCAGTTTATTTTTCTTCTATTAACCTCTTGTTCAGTAATCTTAAGATATCTTTAAGACTTACAGTTATATATATATATATATATATATATATATATATATATACATACATACATACATATAT
>JAAQRG010286857.1:0-13802 GCA_011634625.1 Babylonia areolata
CGTTTTATTTTGTACATGAATTCATTATAACAATTCAGAGTAGATGGAAAAGAAAGGGGAAAAAACAAAGAAAGAAAAAAATGAATACAGTGTACATTGACAATAACATCGTCATCATAAGTCATTATACTTATAATATATTGTTCTATCAATTTGGTCAAGGTGGACACATTTTCATCATGTGTAACAGTGCAGTTTTATAACACATAATAGACATTATATATAGCATCAGCATAGAGTTATGGACACTTTGCTTTGCTAACGTAATGTGAAAAGAACACAACCCACACACGGGATATCTTATGTATGAACACATTTCCTCTAGTTTTCTATACGTGATTATATAAAACACCCATTACACAGATGGGATTAAACTATTATTTAGTTGTTATTGTTGAGCCTTGACATCAACACATTCTGTGTCACCTCAGAGTCCTGCGGGGATGAAGACAAACCTCGCCCTGTGACAGCCGCTCAGCGGCAGAGAGAACGGGAAGAAAAGCGGAAGAAGAAGCGGGACAGCAAGATGAAGAAGATGCAGGAAAAGAAAAGTATGTGTTTCATTTTTTCTCAGATTTTTTCTTTCTTTTTTTTTTTTTTAAATTTCATTGACCCACTGTTTGGCATCATGTTCTATACCATATGAAACTAATGCAAACTAGGCGTAACAGCAGTAGACCGGTAGGACTAGTTTCCATCAGTTTGATATGATAAGTATATTGAATCTAATAGGGAGTATATATATACAGACTCCTGATAAGTGTTGTGGTCGAGTTGACAAGTTCATAAAAGAATTTTAGCTGTGAAGAGAGAGTGTCACATCTGTTCAGCTAGGTAAAGTCAAAATACATGCTTTTTGCTGTAACAAGATGGTGTTGAAGTTTCTTTTCAGAATTTGCATCCAGTCTTCAGTGTGTGTTGATGTATCAGAAAGACAGAGCTGAAATTTAATTCCATTTCAGTGTTGACATTAGTTTTGAATTATGTTAGAGTGTGGGATTTTTATTCGTGAACAAGATTGAATGATAAAATTTGTTCTCAGACAGTGTTTGTAGGATTGCCGGTCATATTTTACAGTTGGTGAATGTATGCACCATGAAAGAATACCAGTTTTCCGTGCATTGTCAGTCCTATTTTACAGTTGATGAATGTATGCACCATGAAATCACACCATATTTTTCTTGTAGTGTCAGTCTGTTTTTACAGTTAAAGGTGTGCACCATAAAATCATGGCTTTTGTTTTTGCAGTGTCAGTCCATTTTTACAGTTGATGAATGTATTCACCAGGAAATGACAACCTGTTTCCTTTCAGTGTCAGTCGTATTTTACAGTTGATAGGTATGCGTCATGAAGCCACACCTGTTGCCTTTGCAGTGTCAGTCCTGTGTGTTAAAGCTGATGAATATAAGCGCTGTGAAATCACAAATGTTGCCTGTTGCAGAGGAGGTCCCCCAGAGAGTGGAGCTGTCGGATGCGGACAAAGAGCTGCTGGCCCGCTGGTCCTCCATGCAGAAGAAGGAGACGTGGGCGGCGGCCACGCCCCAGACGACCTCGGCCTCACAGTCCACCCCACCCCTGCCCACCATCGTCTACCTCCAGCAGGCCAACCCCGCCACCCCCAGCCCCCCACAGGGACCCCCGGGGCTCTCCCCTCCCCACCCAGCCCCCACCTCCACCCCGCCCTCCGTATTGCCCGCGGGGCTTGTGGGGGGGCTGGTGGCGGGTCAGATGGCTGTGGGTCCAGGGCAGGTGATGGTGCCGCATGCCAGCCTGCCACAGACGGTGGGTCTGCCTGGGGGCCACCTGCAGATCACTCAGACTCAGGCGGAGGCCCTGAAGGAAGCCCTCCAGCTGTCGCAGGGCGCCATCGTCAGTGCAGAGAGAAGGCAGAGCGGGGAGGGAGGGGGAGTGTGTGGGGACGCAGCAGCCCTCCCCGACACGAGACCTGTCCACACCCCGCCTCAAGGCGCTGCCTCCCATGACGCTGCCACCAGACTCTCCCCTCCTGCACTCCCGCCAGACCCCTCCAGGAGTCCCCACCACAACTCTGCCTCCCCCTCCTCCCTACACCAGCATGCGTCTTCCCACAGTCCTCACACCTTCACCCCTCCCGACTCCTGCCCACCCTCAGACATGCTGTTCAGCAAGACGCTGGCCGGCCAGACAAACTTCACTCACACCAACTTCCCCCAAGGCACAAACAACGTCGGGGCGGACTCAGATCAGCTGCCCCAAAACCTGGCTGAGTTCCTTGAAAGGCACTGCCAGAAACCAGATCCAGGCAACTCTTTGGCTGGCAGGAGTGGGGGTGGTGCTTCAGAAACGTTCCCCTCTGGAAACTTTCAGACCTCGGACATCAAGATGAACGCGTTCGGCGACAGCCCGGCAGTGAGCCATCAGGCGGCAGTGAACAGCGGCATGGAGAAGCTGAAGAGTGAGGAGCCCGGGTTTGCTCCTTGCCAGTACTTTCCCACTGTGGTGAAGCCGGACACGGAGTTCTCTGACAAGACTCTGGTGACGCAGCCACTGCAGGACACATCACACTTGAAGACCCACATGAACCCCAGTCCCGCCGCCTGCAGTTTTCAGAACACAGCATTCTCAGTGAGTTCCAGCTCCGGCAGCCTGTGTTACTCTGGTCAGACTCCGTCAGTGGCAGGTACCGTGCCTCCCCCTCCGTCATACTTCCTGCCATCCAACACCGCCGGTGTTCCTTTCGGGGGTCACTCGGTGCAGGGCGGTGCACAGGGCCAGCCGTTCTCCTCTCAGGGCAGTGTAGACAGCTCTAGTCACATCACCGTCCCCTTCAGTCGCTACTCAGATACGGCCATCGACTTCCACATGTTGGGGTCCAGAGACGTTGGTAATGTGCAGGGTGCGTTCGGGGTGGGGTCACACACTGCCCTGTCACACGGCGCTATGGGCCCACACCCTGGGTTGACACAGGTGACCGTGGGGTCGCACCCCGGGTTGGGTCACGTTTCCGTTGGCCCCCACCCCAGCCTGGCTCCGGCGTCGGTCAGCCCCCACCAGAACCCTGTGCCCCCTCAAGGAGTCATGACCCCCCCGGACAGTTTCCCTCCACAGCAGCATCCGTCCTTCCTGCCCATGCAGACCTCTGCTTCCGCCTCGCACCCCGCTGTACACCATGCCCACCTCCCACAGCACCTTCACCATCACCTGCCGGCGACTCACCACCCCGACCCCACCACCGCCACCCCCTCGCACCCTGTGACAGGCAGTCAGGGCAGGAGGCGGGGGCCGGACCTGCGCGTGTCAGCGCCGAAGCCTGAGGGGGTGGACATGGTGGCCGTGCTGAGCAGCAAGCTGTCCAGCATCTTCCCCCCCTCCCTCTCCCTCACCCCCAAGGGCACCGGCGCAGGGTACGGGGTGGGCATGGACATGGACGTGCTCATGGCCGACGCAGCCGATAACGCCGGGTGAGTGAGAGGTTCCCCTTAACCCACTCTTTATCAGTGAGGTAAAATCTGCATGTTTAAAGCTTTGCTGGAATTTAAACCAGGGACTTGACTCGCTTCTGAGGTTGAAGCCTGACACTCCCAGCTGTTCAGCAGCTGTGCAGGCCTTAACTCTCTCCATACGAACGGCGAAAGAGTCGACGCTAACAGCGTTTCACCCCAATTACCATCATCAAAATATTGCAAGCGGAAGGCTCTTATACTGAAGATGTGAATGTTGACATAGAATACCACACTTCTGACGACGGAAGCTAAAGGTTGTGTCATTCAGAGACCCACTGGGCATCCGAGGGGTCTGTGTAGAGAAGAGAGGACTGGCCGTACTGAGTGAGTTAAGCTGCCGTTTTGTTGTTGTTTTCTTCTTCTTTTTTTTTTTTAACTTTTCACAGATAAGGAGTGGAGCTGAGCCCTCTGTTGTCTTGCAATTTAAAAAAAAAAAAATTTTCATTTAAATTATTATTTACTTGCACAGTTTCAACTCTAGTTTCTTTTCTTTTTTTTCAACTCTCCATGATTAAGGAGTGGAGCTGAGCCCTCTGTTGTCTCACAAATTTTACGCAAAACTTTCTTTCATTTAAAGTATTATTTATTTGCACAACTTTGACTTTGTTTTTTTTTTGACTCTCCACAGTCGAGGAGCGGAGTTGAGCCCCCTGTCGTCGTCACTACTGGCGGACTGGCTGGATCTGTCTGGCAACATCAGCCAGGCGGACCTGGACGCCCTGGCACAGGACTTCGGCATGACCTCCCCCATGGCCATGTCCTACACAGACTTCCACAGCAGCGGCAACAACAACAGCACTTGGGGCTGATCTTCGCTGTTGGCCTCGCTTTGGTGTCGTGTCGCAGATTCATGCAGGTTATGTATGATTGTCAGTCGTGTCCGACTATGACCACCACAACAGTGGAGGAGGCGTCTGTTGTCCTGACAATCTGGGCTAGAATTTGATCATAGTGGAGAGTGTCTTGCCCAAGTTGCATCCCCACTCTCTCGGCCAAGAGGGTTTTGGGACAGTCAGCGTTGGGATGGTTCCCAAAGGCCAGCTAGCCCCTAAGGCTGTAGCACTAATAACAAGTGCAATCTTGCCTCCAAATTTCAGAGTCCTAGTCCTTCACAAAAGACTAAGCTGTAAATGACTTCCCATACAGTTTATGAAAGTTTAACCCCTTGACTGCCATGCCCATGGAATTCAGTCACAGTGATCTCACTGATGACTCCATCAAAAGACTACTAGAAGGAAATCATTTTGGAAGGCTGACAGTTCACATATTGGATCTAGAGTGGTATATCTCGGGGACCGTTTCCTCAGTTTTTGGCAGCGTGGCTGTTCTAGGTGTTGATTTATGACTTGAAACACCACTTCATGGTGCTTTTTGTTGTTTTTTTCCACAAAGTCAAGGGGTTTGGCGTTGTGTTGAAAATCCTGTTACATCGCCTGTGTCGGTGAAACGGTTGACTTGGAGCAGGTCTCCCAGTTTCACATTAACTTAATGAAGTGTTGGGTTACGCTGCTGGTCAGGCATCTGCTTGGCAGATGTGGTGTAGTGTATATGGATTTGTCCGAACGCAGTGACGCCTCCTTGAGCTACTGATACTGATGCTGAAGTGTTTGTTCTGGTTTGAGGTTCGTATTATCACCTTTTTTGTGTGTGTGTCTTTCAAAAAGTTTTTTTTAAAAATTTTTCAACATTTTAAGGAGACTAAACCCCCAAACTGCTGAAACATGATGAAATGAGGTCAGCGTGGCATGAGCTTCAAGAGCAGTTACTACTTTTTTTAATAATTTTTACATGGTGTCATTGGTTTTGCTGAACACCAGTAATACGATCCCAAGAGAAAGAAGTCCAGATACAGAATAATGTCTGACATCCTGACCTGAAAGCTCAGTTTCTCAACACAGTGAAGTAACAGTCTTCAGTGATGAGGGCGCTTATCAGCAGTTGTCAAGAGGTTGAAAATTTTAGTCAGTCGCTCAGCTTCAGTTTTCTTGAGCTTTTTCCAGGCAGATATACAGATATACACTGAAAGGCACAGAATGATAAATGTATATATGTGTATACAAAATGCTCTTATTTTTTCTTAAATAGCTTACATTCTCCATGCTTATGCAGAGATACATCCGAATTCCAGTATACAGTTTCTTGATTTCACATGTTTCTCAGAGAAACTCTTCTTAGTGTTCGGCTATGGCCATACAGAATGCAGGAGGGTGAAAGGATTTTTTCTTTTGTGTAGTTGGAACTTTCCATGCTGTACATAATGACATGTTTGCAGTTGACTTTATAACTGCTTTGTTAAGTCAGTGGAACCGGTAAAATCAAAATGAATTGTAACACTTTCCCTGTGATGTGAAAGCTGTCAGTGATGTTTTTATAGTGTTTTTAAACCTTGTCAACACAAGCATATTAATAATCTGTTAGAAAGTGTGAGATGTTTAAATGAAATTTAAAGCTCAAAACCATGAAGATTGCTCATTCGTCCCTGTGTGCATATACACTCTCTTTGCTCACGGGAATTGACTGTTTTGTACAAGTATGGAAACTTCTGCTGAAAAGCTGCAATCTGAAAACTGTCACTGTCATCATACTACTTCTGTCATGTTAAAGGGCCAGCAATTTTTTTATTATTTGATTTCCATTTACAAAACAAACAAACAAACAAACAAAAAAACCCACACAATTTAAATATAATTACGCACCCTCACACATAACTAACATACACAAACACACAAGTTTGCACACGAACATTGTGAGTACTCTGTTGGTTCCTTTGGAGCGGAGGCGCTGGATGGTGTTGCTTTTACCCACGTAAAATGTTCTCCTTGTGGCCCATAGTGCTTCCTGCCAGACTCTGCAAACACCTTGAACTCTGTGAAGACGTGGTAGAATTACCTCTGGTGTTGAAGGTGTTTTTGACAAATGGTTCACAGGTTAAAGAGATGTTTGATGGTACTTCTGCATTTGCAGAGTCCAGTCTGTTCTACAGCAGTGATGGTATCTGATTGGGGGGATGTAATCTGTTCAGAATGATTTTGATCATTACTTTGCTGGCTTGGTTGATTGGACTGATGATACAGTAGTTCTGGCAGTGATTGGGGATTTCCTTTCTTGGGGAGGTTGATGACAGGTGATTGGCTCCACTGGGTGGGCCGTTCGCCTGTGTACCAGATTCTGTTGGAGGTGGCAGACATGAAACGTGTCAGTTAGTGCCTCTCCACCATGTTTCAAGAGTTCTGCAGGGATGTTGTCAGTGCCTGCAGCCTTGCCGCATTTTAGAGACTGAAATACTGCTACAACCTCTCCTCCCAGAGTATTGAGAAGTCATTCTCCTTTGATGTTTCTGGCACTGTTGGTACACATGGGTCTTCTTTGCTCTGTTGTTGTAGAGGTCAGAGCGGTACCCAGCCTACCTTTTTGACAATGTTTCTGTTTGAGACAGTCTTTGTCCTGGATGGTGCTGACTGTTTCTGTTTGGTCAGGTCCATGACAATCTTTAAGGCTTCTCTTGTATCATTGCTGTCAAGGTTTTTCTCAGTGTCAGGCCAGAGGTTCTCCTCTGCTACTGGTAACCATGTAACCCAGTACTGCCTGCCTCATGTGGGGAGTAAACCCAACCAGAAAATCCGATCTGGAGAGGGATGGGCTCTGCAGTGCCAGATTTGACTTGCCCAAGACACGCCACACTGCATCTGTGAAACCCATAAGAACAAATAAATCCACTCAAAATTCTTCATGTGTACAACATACTGTACAACATATAAAGCAAGCAACAATACTTGAACAGGTAAAATCAGTACTCATTTCTCACACACACACACACACACACACACTATTTGTTTTTATATCTTTTATCTAAATTACAACAGCTGCGTGCACTGAATTAAGCTGTAACACAGAACTCACTTAAACGATAACTCAAAAGAAAGAAAGAAGAAAAAAAAGACAGATGTCTGAGTAATGACACAACCACAGCACCCCTCTCCCCCCTCCTCCATACAGCATCTCTTGAAGAAGAAATCTGAAATGTCTCAGACCCAGTTTTACCCACCTGATGATTACCTGCTGGTCTTTTGTTGTCTTCATCCCTTCTGCAGGTAGATTCAGATCTGACTGCATCACCTGTCACTATCATGATTGGCATATATCAAGTAATGACTCAAACACAGTCTCAGAGAAAACCAACTTGTAAACATGAAAATTTTTTTACAGTATCTCTTGTTGAAGAATTCTGAAGTATCTGACACAAAGGTTTTACTCACCTGATGATTACCTGCTGGTCTGTTGTTTTCATCCCTTCTGAAGGTAGATTCAGATCTGACTGCTTCACATGTCACTGTCATGATGTCAGTCACTGATTCACCTTTGTCTGTAACACAGAACTCAGTTCAACTATAACCCAAAAGAAAAAAAAGACAGAAATGACACAACCATAGCTCCAGAAAAAGAATGGAAAAAACGATGAAATTTGATTACAGTGTCCCAGAGTCAGACACGAAGTTTTACCCACCTGGTGGTATGTTGTTGTCTTCATCCTTACTGCAGGTAGATTCAGATCTGACTGCATCACATGTCACTGTCATGTTGTCAGTCACTGATTCATTATTATGTCTACTTTCTAGATTACAACAGCTGTGTGCACTCAGTTAAACTGTAACTCGGTTCAACGATGATTCATAAGGAAAAGAAATATAAAAATGGGCAGATATCTGTGTAATGACACAAACACAGTCCCAGAAAAAGAAAAACAACAACATGTAAGCATGAAATATTTATTACAGCATTTCTAGTTGGAAGAAATCTGAAGTATCCAGACCCAAAGTTTTACCCACCTGGTTATTATGTATACCTGGTGGTCTGTTGTTGTCTTCATCCCTACTGAAGGTAGATTCAGATCTGACTGCATCACATGTCACCATCATGTTGTCAGTCACTGATTCATTATTATGTCTACTTTCAAAATTACTACAGCTGTGTGCACAGAGTTAAACTGTAACAGATGACTCATGAGAAAAAGAAGCAAAAATTAAGCAGTTACCTAAGTAAGGACACAAACAGTCAAAGAAACTAAAAACAAGGCATGAAACATTTCTTACAGCATTTCTAGTTAGAAGAAATCTGAAGTATCCGGACCCCAAGTTTTACCCACCTGGTTATTACGTATACCTGGTGGTCTGTTGTTGTCTTCATCCTTACTGAAGGTAGATTCCGATCTGACTGCATTACATGTCACTGTCATGTCAGTCAACGATTCGTCTTTATGTCTACTTTCAAAATTACAGCAGCTGTGTGCGCTTACTTAAACTGTAACAGATAACTCATAAGGAAAAGAAGCAATAATTAAGCAGTTACCTAAGTAAGGACACAAACAGTCCAAGAAAGAAAAAAAACAACGTGTAACCACGAAGCATTTATTACAGCATTTCTAGCTGGAAGAAATCTGAAGTATCCAGACCCCAAGTTTTACCCACTGGTTATTACCTATATCTTGTGGTCTGTTGTCTTCATCCTTACTGAAGGTAGATTCAGATCTGACTGAATCACCTGTCACTATCATGATTGGCAGATATCAAGTAATTACTCAAACACAGTCTCAGAGAAAACAACAACACAGAACTCAATTCAACAATAACCTGGTGATCTGTTGTCTTCATCCTTACTGCAGGTAGATTCAGATCTGACTGCATCATGTGTCTGCCAAGATGTCCATCACTGATTCATTTTTATGTCTACTTTCTAGATTACAACAGCTGTGTGCACTCAGTTAAACTATAACTTGGTTCAACTATGACTAAGGAAAAGAAATATAACAAAAATGGGCAGATATCTGTGTAATGACACAAACACAGTCCCAGAAAAAGAAAAACAACAACATGTAAGCATGAAATATTTATTACAGCATTTCTAGTTGGAAGAAATTTGAAGTATCCAGACCCAAAGTTTTACCCACCTGGTTATTACCTATATCTTATGGTCTGTTGTTGTCTTCATCCTTACTGAAGGTAGATTCAGATCTGACTGCATCACATGTCACCATCATGTTGTCAGTCACTGAGTCATTATTATGTCTACTTTCAAAATTACTACAGCTGTGTGCACAGAGTTAAACTGTAACAGATGACTCATGAGGAAAAGAAGCAAAAATTAAGCAGTTACCTAAGTAAGGACACAAACAGTCAAAGAAACTAAAAACAAGGCATGAAACATTTCTTACAGCATTTCTAGTTGGAAGAAATCTGAATTATCCGGACCCCAAGTTTTACCCACCTGGTTATTACGTATACCTGGTGGTCTGTTGTTGTCTTCATCCTTACTGAAGGTAGATTCAGATCTGACTGCATCACATGTCACTGTCATGTCAGTCACCGATTCATCTTTATGTCTACTTTCAAAATTACAGCAGCTGTGTGCGCTTACTTAAACTGTAACACAGATAACTCATAAGGAAAAGAAGCAATAATTAAGTAGTTACCTAAGTAAGGACACAAACAGTCCAAGAAAGAAAAAAAACATGTGTAACCATGAAGCATTTATTACAGCATTTCTAGCTGGAAGAAATCTGAAGTATCCAGACCCCAAGTTTTACCCACCTGGTTATTACCTATATCTTGTGGTCTGTTGTTGTCTTCATCCCTACTGAAGGTAGATTCAGATCTGACTGCATCACGTGTCACTGTCATGATTGGCAGATATCTATCTGAGTAATGACTCGAACACAGTCTCAGAGAAAACAACAATATGTAAGCATGAAATATTTATGACAGTATCTCTTGTTGAAGAATTCTGAAGTGTCCAAGACCCAAAGTTTTACCCACCTGGTTATCACGTATACCTGGTGGTCTGTTGTTGTCTCCATCCTTACTGAAGGTAGATTCAGATCTGACTGAATCACATGTCACTGTCATGTTGTCAGTCACTGATTCATTATTATGTCTACTTTCAAAACTACTACAGCTGTGTGCACTCAGTCAAACTGTAACAGATAACTCATAAGGAAAAGAAGCAAAATATAAGCAGTTACCTTTGTAAGGACACAAACAGTCCAAGAAATTAAAAAACAACTCATGAAACATTTATTACAGCATTTCTAGTTGGAAGAAATCTGAAGTATCTGGACCCAAAGTTTTACCCACCTGGTTATTACGTATACCTGGTGGTCTGTTTTTGTCTTCATCCTTACTGAAGGTAGATTCCGATCTGACTGCATCACCTGTCACTATCATAATTGTATTTTATGTGTACTCCCAAAATTACAACAGCTGTGAGCATTCAGTTAAACTATAACTCTTGTGGAAAAGAAACATAAAAACATACAGTTGTCTTGAGTCATTACTCAACCACAACCGCAGAAAAAAGTAAGGGTGAGATGTTTATTACAGCATCTCTTGTTGGAGACATCTGAAGTGTCTCAGACCCAAAAGTTTAACCCAGGTGGTGATGGACCTTGTTGTCAGTTGTTGTCTTCATCCCTACTGCAGGTAGATTGAGATCTGACTGCATTGCTGTAATTACCTTGTGTCACTGATTCAGTGGCACATTTTATCCCTGGTAACAGTGGAAAACAAGCCTCGTTTTTGACTCACTTGTGTAAACAAAGTGAGTCTATGTTTTAACCCGGTGTTCGGTTGTCTGTGTGTATGTGTGTCTGTGTGTCCGTGGTAAACTTTAACATTGACATTTTCTCTGCAACTACTTTGTCAGTTGACACCAAATTTGGCATAAAAATAGGAAGAATTCAGTTCTTTCCAGTCATCTTGTTCAAAACAATATTGCGCTTCTGGGATGGGCACAAAAAAATAAAGAATGAAGCCTATTTATATGCAAACTGCATTTACTGTTATATTTATATTTTTTGTATTCTCTAAACTTGGCACTTTGATCTGATATTCTGACCCAGCAGCTAGAGCAGTCATTATTATCATTTTTTGTTCAAACAGGAACTTCTTTTGCTAAGCATGGAAGCTTTATTTATTTTGCAAACGTTTTGGTGCAGATAGTAAAAAAGGGAAATTACTCTGTAATGCTAGTGGATTTAATTTGCTTTAAACTGATCTTTCTCAGCTTAAACATTACATTTTGAAACAAGAGAGGCAAGGCCTTCAAGACTCACTTGTGATGCACTTTAAAAAAATTTTAAAAATCCAAGCATTTTATGTATTGAGTATAATTTCAAAATGTAATGTTTAAGATGAGAAAGATCAGTTCAAAGCAAACTAAGTTCCCCAGCAGAGTAATTTCCCTTATTTTACTGTCCACACCAAAACGTTTGCAATAAATAAAACTTCCATGCTTAGCAAAAGAAGTTCCTGTTTGAACAAAAAATGATAATAATGACAGATCTTTTGTTGGGTCGAATATCAGATCAAAGTGCCAAGTTTAGAGAATACAAAAAATATAAATATAACAGTAAATGCATTATACTCAATACATAAATAGCTTGGATTTTTTTTAAAGTGTATCACAAGTGAGTTTTGAAGGTCTTGCCTTTCTTGTTCACTTTTGTATAGAAGTCAGCCTCCAATCATTATGCATTGGTACAGATCTGACTGCATCACATGTCACTCGCTATCAGTGTGTGACTTGCTCCTCGTCACCTTACTGAGATTCAGAAGGTCTTCTGGTTTTACCATTTGATGATGGGTGTTTAACTTGAAAAGAACACCCGCCCAGAAACAGCACCTCTGCGATTCGCTTGGCAGTAAACAACATGGTTTGATTCAAAAGAACATTTTACTGCTGTCTTTATTGGCCTTTTTAACATGATTTTGGGTTCTCTTCAACTGGTTTAAAGAACTGTCTGGTTGTCAGTCCTGAGATGGCCCCTGTGAGGTCGGCTGGGCTTTAAACAACACGATGGGATCTGATGAGGGACAAGGAAGGACACAGTGAATTCTGTTTTCTGCAGCAGACACAGGGTACATTTCTTTTCACTTTCACTGGTTTTTTTTCTTGAACAATGCACTGCAAGCCTTTTTTTTTCTTTTCTTTTTTTTTAATAATAAACTACAGCAGCTGAAAAATGTGAAACTTTAGATATTTCATTTCTCTGTCAGTTCATATTGGACTGTATATGTCAGTCTGTTGGACTGTATATGTCAGTCATACATTATTTGTTGATATTTATGAATGAAAGTCATTCTGTATGATTCTGTGTTGGTATGATTGTATGAATTTGTGATGACCTTAACATATTTTTACTTGTTCTATGACACGGTTTTTTTTCTCTCTATTTTTTTTTTCTGTTATAAATGTATAGATCTGTGCACAGAAAATGTGGTCTAAGAACTGAGTGATAACTGATATATATTGCTTTTACCTTTCTTTTTTTTCTCAGAAATTTGAATTGGTTGGCCTTTGTACAGATTTGTTCACTTGATACATGAAATAAACCATTATGTACTCAAGTGTTTTTTTGTGAGTATTTGTGATATTCTTTCATTGTTTATGGAACTGATTTTGATATGTCTCCACCTTCTCCCGTTTCTCTGTCTCCCCACTTCCATCTCCATATCATGATTGTTTATTTTCATTAATGATAAAGAAGGGGGCATCGTGGCACTACCGTTGAGGCGTTGCACTTCAGATCCAGTGTTCACCAGTAATTGACTGATTGATATGGATACTTATATAGCGCCTATCCTCAGTCGGAGACCAAGCTCTAAGCGCTTTACAAACACTGGGGCATTTGCACAACAGGCTGCCTGCCTGTGTAGAGCCGACTGATGGCTGCCACTGGGTGCTTATCATTCGTTTCCTGTGTCATTTACTGTGATTTCAGGCGCGCGCGCATGCACACTCAGACAGACATGTAACATTTTAAATGTATGACCATTTTGTTTATTTACCCCACCATGTAGGCAGCCATACTCCGTTTTGGGGGATATGCATGCTGGGTATGTTCTTGTTTCCATAACCCACCGAACGCTGACGTGGATTACAGGATCTTTAACGTGCGTATTTGATCTTCTGCATCCATATACACACGAAGGGGGTTCAGGCACTAGCAGGTCTGCACATATGTTGACCTGAGAGATTGGAAAAATCTCCACCCTTTACCCACCAGGCGCCATCACCGAGATTTGAACCCGGGACCCTCAGATTGAAAGTCCAACGCTTTAACCACTCAGCTGTTGCGCCTGTAATCAGGATGTGAGGCCTCATTTCGGCATGGTTTTGTGTCCTTGGGAAAGGCAATATTCACCCTTTTTTTTTTTCTCTCACTCTCCATCCAACTTTTGTTGGGGAAGGTTGAAATGATGTATGGAGAGGACTGGGCCCCACCTTGCCAGGCGAAGCCCTAGACACGGTGGATATGAATTCACTGCC
>JAAQRG010286862.1:0-13830 GCA_011634625.1 Babylonia areolata
ATTTTTTTTTTTAAGTGTATCACAAGTGAGTCTTGAAGGCCTTGCCTCTCTTGTTTTTTTATTTTTTTTTTTATTAAATAAAGATTTTATGTTTTATTTCTTTTGTATTTTTGCATGTGTACTTGACAGACTTTAGGTGAAGACAAGAAGGAGCAACAGGACCTAGATTCTCCAAAGCATGCATGACACTTGCTAACCATACTATATTTTGTTGTGGGAAGAGCTCAACAGGCTTGCTACTTGCTGCTGGTATCCAGCTGAAAAGAAGCATTCCTGTATGAGCAAAATCCAGCCCCTAGCAATTGGGCATGGATATGCCTTTACTTCGCTGGGTGTTTGTTCAAGTTTTATTTGTGTGAGCAGCTATCATATCTCTTTACAAAGTGTGGAAGTCTTTATGTCAGGGACGGTCTTTCCCTTCATCGAGTTTTCGCAGGAGTCCTGTGAGTTAGCAGTGATCTAGCCAGACCCCTAAGATCCAGTGGTATTACAGTGTCAGTCAACTGGACCTGACAGGTTAACAAGATGTGAGTCAAGTTATTATTTTGCAATAAGGCCTTGCATTTTCTTTGTCAGGAGAGGATAGATCCAGTGCAATTGATGTGATGTCTAGAAAAATGTGCTGGTTCTGGTACTTGTGTTGGTTTCTTTTAGCTGTTCCTGCTTGGAACAGGCAAAAAATTGTAAGAAGACCAGCTTGTGACTATGTGTACACATGCACAAGAATAAGTAGAAATGCTGAATCTTGGAATACTTTATCTCTGTCTTTTCATTTCCACCGACCAGCAAACAGACACATTCAAGCATACACATTTGACATTCATGCATACACACAAGCAAACTGAAACTTAAAAATCCACAAGTGGTTTCTTTACATATTTGTATTTCATATTTCAGTAAACATCACAATGAAGTGAAGCTCATTGAAAGAGCAAGTAACACAGACCTACACAAGGTAACAGAACATCATTTCTAATGAAGATCAATGAACACAGTGCCAACACTGAGAAAATAGCTGCCCTACACTTCTGGATGTTTTGGTGTTGATGATGCTATTTATCCGGGATTACACGAAAACCAATGCTTATTCTTTCTTTCATCACTGTGATGATTTATTTGCATTTGTGCTCAAAGTTTGTTCTCCAACACAACAAACATGGGCATCAATAAGGCCAGATTTTGTAACAGCTGGCATTTTAGTTTGTCTTCGACAATTATTTCTGGTTATGATGCAGTGAAAATATGAATATGACTTCTGAATGCTCCCTGCACTGAAATATGTGATAGAAATTTACTTACACTAAAACCATCCTGGTGCGGCAGGCTGGCTCATGAATGACAGACAACATCTCAGACAATAAAAAGAATATGAAAGATACATTTCAATGGCCAAGTGAAAAATCCAAGACAGGTTGATAGGAAGAAAGAGACGCATGTACCAAGCAATAATACAGGCAAATAAATGACGGATAGAAATGCATGTATCACACAATAGGACAGGCAAATGAATGACATACTGAAAGAGACATATGTACCAAGCAATGATGCAGGTAAATGATTGAATGACATACTGAAAGAGACATATGTACCAAGCAATGATGCAGGTAGATGATTGAATGACAGACAGAAAGAGACATATGTACCAAGCAATGATGCAGGTAAATGATTGAATGACAGACAGAAAGAGACATATGTACCAAGCAATGATGCAGGTAAATGACTGAATGACAGACAGAAAGAGACATATGCACCAAGCAATGATGCAGGTAAATGACTGAATGACAGACAGACAGACAGACATATTCAACCAGCAATGATGCAGGTAAAGGATTGAATGACAGACAGAAAGAGACATATGTACCAAGCAATAATGCAGGTAAATAATTGAATGACAGACAAAAAGAGACATACGCACCAAGCAATAAATTGATAATGCAGGTAAATGATTGAATGACAGACAGAAAGAGACATATGTACCAAGCAATGATGCAGGTAAATGATTGAATGACAGACAGAAAGAGACATATGGACTAAGCAATGATGCAGGTAAATGATTGAATGACAGACAGAAAGAGACATATGTACCAAGCAATAATGCAGGTAAATGATTGAATGACAGACAGAAAGAGACATATGTACCAAGCAATGATGCAGGTAAAGGATTGAATGACAGACAGAAAGAGACATATGGACTAAGCAATGATGCAGGTAAATGACTGAATGACAGACAGAAAGAGACATATGTACCAAGCAATGATGCAGGTAAATGACTGAATGACAGACAGAAAGAGACATATTTATCAAGCAAAAAATGCAGGTCAATGAATAAACGACAGACAGAAAGGGACATATGTATTGATAAGCAATAATGCAGGCAAATGAATGAATGGTGGACAGAATTAGACATATGTGTCAAGCTATAATACAGCATAATGAATAAACACAGAATAACACAGGCTAATGAATGGACAGAAAGAAAAAAAAAAACCCACAAAAAAACACATGTCTCGAGCAACAACAACAACAATAACAATGGCCAACCAGTAAGTCCTTGAAACTACCCTCTCCTTGTTTCGCTCTTTCAAAAGAACTTCCTGCCCATACTCTCCAAGAACACACATTAACAGTAAGGCCGTCAACAGTGACATTGTTCTTGCAGACTCTCTAACGTAATAAAGCTTAGAAAAGAAACAAGAGGAGTGGTAAGATATTTACACAGCCCTTGTTCAGAAAGCTGCCCCCACATTTAACATTCCAAGTGGCTCATATTTACATTTCATTAAAAGGAAAATAATCCATAAACGATTTCTTAAAATTAAATAAGATTTTGTTCTCTCCCCTCCTCCCTTCTACCTTTTCGTTTCTGTATCCTCTGCAAATGCACATACATAATGACAGTAAAAGCTTTTTGTTTACGTCTCAGCTGCTCGAAACCTTAAAGCAAAAAATCGTGCAAATGAATTTTCTTCCAACAAAAGTACTTACTAACACAGGTTTTCAAGGAAAAACAAAAACCAAACAAACAAAAAAGGCAAACAAGACATTACCCCCCACTCCCTTGAAAATAAGTAAAGATGCTGCCACATATTTGCAATAGATATATACATCTGTAATATTAGGTATTCACAATATACTTACAAAAACTATCATCTATGCATATTGTTCAAATTAGACATACATATGTAATATATCAATTATTCAACTCTACTTACATGAAGTATTCACAACATATATTGTTTAAATCTAAAAGTTAAATCCATACTATTGTACTGGTTATTTGTGACAAAATACTTACAACAATAAAACCTTTGACATATGTGACAAGGATTATTTACACATATATTTTAAAACAGACTAAAAAATCAATTCTTAAGATTATTTTTTTCAAAACATAAATATGCAAAACTAAATTTTGCTTTATTTGTTGAATTTCATTTTATTTGATCCAAGATATGGAAGGATAACATAGTGTTCTGCTGTTTAAAACAATCAAAAAGATGTGCACCTAATATACAATTTTGTTTTTAAATGTGTACCTAAAATGTTACAATTCCACATCTAAAAATAAGTACTAAAAAAACAACAGTCTGGACAGAAAATCCACTGTCCAGTTGAAAGAAAACCCACAATTTGTTCTTTCCCTAACTTTCATACATAAAATACACCGAGAAGGGCTTGCCCAAGCAATATTGCACTCAACAACAGAACTCTACCATTTCATCTGGCAGCCTTTTGATGTGTGTGTGTGGGTGTGTGTGTGTCTGTGAGTGTGTTCATGCATGTGTGCATGTGTGAATGAGTGTCTGTGCATGCATGCACACCTAAGTCTGTGTGTATGTGTAATATTACAGTATCCATCTGTACACTTTTCTTTTTCAGATAAGTCATTTTGCACATGATACATATTCACAAAATTTAAGTTCATATCAAAGTACACATCTGTACCATTTCTTTTCTTTTTCAGATCAGTCAATTTGCACATGATACATATTCACAAAACTCAAGTTCATATCAAAGTACACACCTGTACACTTTCTTTTCTTTTTCAAATCAGTCTTCTTCTTCTTCTTCCTTTGCGTTCGTGGGCTGCAACTTCCACGTTCACTCGTTTATACATGAGTGGGCTTTTACTTGTATGACCGTTTTTACCCCGCCATGTAGGCAGCCATACTCCGCTTTCGGGGGTAGATCAGTCATTTTGGACATGATACATATTCACAAAAATCAAGTTCATATCAAAGTACATACTTGTACACTTTCTTTTCTTTTTCAGATCAGTCATTTTGCATATGATACATGTTCATAAACTCAAGTATATATCAAAGTACACACCTGTACACTTTTCTTTTTCAGTTCAGTCATTTTGCATATGGTACATATTCACAAAACGTAAGTAAACACACAGACGTGAGAACCGAGCCAAATATGATACAATTCCAGAGACACACAGTGTCACCTAGGCCACAAAGGCAGGCAGCACTTCGGAAATGTCCTGGCGACAGACAGGGCAGCGTTTGTCGGGCAGACGACTGGTGCACTCAGCACAAGAGAAGAGGTGGCCGCAGGGCAGGAAGATCATTCTGGGCTTGTCCGACATGCAGATCTTGCATACCAGAGAGTGACCCCCATCATCACCGTTTCTGGGCCCAGCATTGTTGGCATCATCACCTGTAGGGAAGAGTGGGTCTCAGTAAGTGCCCTTGTCTGGTGGAATAAGATGCACCATGCTGCACCACACTCATTCAAATCATTTATCTTACTGGGCCACACATCACATGAATGTGATCTCTAAATGTCGAAGAATCTGATCTGTTATTCAAAGTAGCTAAATTTAAATAGACAGACTGACAGACCGATAAAGTGAAAGAGACAGAAAAAAAAAAGACAGACACCGTTGGCCTGATTAGAGAATGACATCAAATTTTCTGCTGCTGCTTGTGGAGCAACACAAATGCAGAAGACCCAAATTCAAAATCCAGTCGGATTGAAACCTTTCAACAAAATATATATAACAACCATAAATCAAAATGCAGGTCCATGAACTTAATTACTGTTGCCCTGTGACACTTACATTAATGAAAGCAAATGATATTACAGCAGTCCATGTTTATTTGAGACAACGCAACAGTCTGTGTGTCATCATTATGTGTGACTTGTAACCTGGTGTTCAAACAGACTTGGATTTACATATGTGTTAAACTATCAAATCATCCACTGAATGGTTTCACTTTGATACAATACCTCTTTCCACTTCAAATTATGTGATACCAGTGGTTTATCACCATTCTAACTTTACTTTTTATTTTATTTTTTATTTTTTTATACAAGAGCATCACAACAACACTTAATTTTCAAGAAAAGAGTTGACAAGCAAAATGCATGAAATACTACTTTTGAACAGAGAAAAGAAAGGAACAAATGATTTTGAAACTGTAGGGCAACAGGGCAGCATGTAGAAATGACTCATTCATCAGCTTTAAAACATACAGAAAACATTCCTCACATCCCGCATTCCCTGGAATCTTCTCCAGGAAAGAGGAGGAAAGTACACAAGTTCAAGTACATTTTAAGTAAATAAGTAAATGAAATAAAACATGATTTGACTACATTCAGGTTTCATCCTGTAACTTCCATAAATCTGAGCTTCTAATGCTACAACTTGCTCCTGAAACACTTCCTCAGAGCAAACAATATCCATCTTCCAAAAACCCGTGAATTGTCACTGACTGACGACTGGGAGGTCATTGATTCATATCCAAAGATGGACATATCACCGTGGGTTTTTTTTGTTTTTTTTTTAACCCATGGCCAGTTCCTAGCCAGAGTCATGTGTGCTACAGGCTCTAATGAGTAGATTAGGATGATTACCCAGCTGAGTGACATCCATTTCACAGACGTGTCTTTTGAGACTGCTGCTAAAATTTTCTGACCAATATTGCAGGTGTCTGACATCTCTGGAGCAGAGTGTTCATGACTCACCCTGTGGCTCTGCTTCCAGGGGAGCTCTGTGATGGTGGTCAGCTCTCAGCCGCTGAACCTGCTGCATCAGGGCCTGGATCTGCTGGTCCTGCCACCTCAGCTGCTCTTCCTTTTCATCCAGCTGTTCATTCAGCTGAGAGACAGCGCCTTGCAGTGTATGCACAGTCTGCAACCATACCACAATTTTTTTTATATATCTTATTTGTGTTTTTTTTGTGTTTTTTTTTTTAACAGTTGTGTGCACGAATGTGAAAAATTCCAACGAAGGCACCCCACATCTATCAATCAGTTACTGTTTTAACATCTTAGTGTCATATTTACCAAAGTTCCACTGTTATTCGGTCTTTCCTGACATTCTCGCATAGACTCTTCATAACAAAAACTCCTAAGCACTCATAAAGCATTCCTTACAGAAGCTGACATGACAGTATGACAGCTGATGAAGAGGCAGAAATCATATCAATTATAAATCATATCTATAAAGCACGAAATCAAAAAGATTTATTTTAACGTTAACTACTGCCAAAAAATAGCATGTAAATCTGCATTACCTGATACAATCATGCTTTTTGCTCATTGTCAGAAAATGATTAACAGTCAAACCAGAAGACATGCAATACATTTCCTCCAAAGCCAGGCGGTCCTGTGCAGACAGATTGCCATTTCATGACATCAATGTGTCAGCAACTGTTTCGATATAATCTATCAATGTTTTAAACTATTACTGACTTCATCACAGTTTTCTGGTTTGGATATTGCACAACAGAAACTCCAAATACTTGTCAAACACACCTCAAAGAAACCAAAATGCATGAAAAGTTGTGGATGGAAAGCCTGAGATAGTTTTCTTTGAAGCATAGTTGAAACACAGCAAAGAATACATATATACACACCTCAAAGAAACCGAAATGCATGAAAAGTTGTGGATGGAAAGCCTGAGACAGTTTTCTTTAAAGCATAGTTGAAACACAGTAAAGAATACATATATACATATATGCATGGTTTGAGCTAAAACCTTCTTTGCTGTAAGCTAAATTACAGCAACACTGTGTGTTAGCGATCCCTTATTTTTAATGCCACTTCATCACTGATGTTGTTATCTTATTTTTTCAACCAGATGAAGTTGAGGAGAATGAATCAGTCTCAATGATAGTATTCTCAAGAACAGAAGTGCAGAAAAATGGAAACTGAGCTCCCAGTGGCTCAGGCCAATAAGAAAACTGGTTTACTGACAATTATGCGCCACTAATGCCATAGACAAATTATCCAAAGTTTGTTCTAAATATTTTTAAAAATTTTCTTTATTTTTCATTTTTATTACTTCTTGATTTTTTTCTACTTCAACACTGATTGTTATCGTGAGCATAGCAGTGTATCACTCTGAGGATCAGTGGAACATGCTATGCTCAAAACATATTAACTGGCAATATAATTGTAGTCAAAAATAATGTTGGTCTTCCAGCAGCTGCAATGAAATAATTAGTGTCACTAATGATGATGACCAGTATATCATGGGTACAGACTGTGCCAGTGGTATAAGCAGTTGAGGGATCTTTTTTTCTGTTGCCTGCCACTACTCCTGGTTTAATATCCTATCTGCTTCATTGAAAAGACACAATCATTTATTTCAAGGATCGTCTTGGAAACACACAAACATACAAGCATACATGCACACCCACACACAGAAAGTCTGTACACAAAAAAAGTATTATGTTACAGTATCATTCCTTAATATGATTAAAGTGAAGGCACATTACATACCTGCTCTTTTTCCTGCAGCTGTGTGTCCTTCTGCTGCAGCTGTGCTCCTTGTTGCTGCAGCTGTGTGTCTTTCTGCTGCAGCTGTGCTCGCAGCTGTGCTCCTTGTTGCTGCAGCTGTGTGTCTTTCTGCTGCAGCTGTGCTCGCAGCTGTGCTCCTTGTTGCTGCAGCTGTGTGTCTTTCTGCTGCAGCTGTGCTCGCAGCTGTGCTCCTTGTTGCTGCAGCTGTGTGTCTTTCTGCTGCAGCTGTGCTCGCAGCTGTGCTCCTTGTTGCTGCAGCTGTGTGTCTTTCTGCTGCAGCTGTGCTCGCAGCTGTGCTCCTTGTTGCTGCAGCTGTGTGTCTTTCTGCTGCAGCTGTGCTCGCAGCTGTGCTCCTTGTTGCTGCAGCTGTGTGTCTTTCTGCTGCAGCTGTGCTCGCAGCTGTGCTCCTTGTTGCTGCAGCTGTGTGTCTTTCTGCTGCAGCTGTGCTCGCAGCTGTGCTCCTTGTTGCTGCAGCTGTGTGTCTTTCTGCTGCAGCTGTGTGTCTTTCTGCTGCAGCTGTGTGTCTTTCTGCTGCAGCTGTGTGAAGGTCTGACGGACCACCTGTTGCTGCCTGCAGATGGTGATGTGGTTCTCATCGGCAGCCTTCAAGGAAGCCTTCAGGATGGCTTCATTAGGATAGCGGCCTGCACAGCAGACACAACACTTTGGTAAAAGGTAGGCCTCCAGAGTCAGTGGTCATTATCACCATTGCCGTCAGTCAGTGTGGACACTGTCTCCACAACAAGTATGGTGATAATGTGTCAAAAACTTCATTTTGTCTCAATATGTATGGCAGTGATTCTATCAAAATTTTGTAATTTTTTTTTTTTTAACAAGTAAATTTTTATTCCAGATAATGACAGTATAGTCAAGCAATCCTTAGCCTTGAAAACAGAGATCAGTTTCACTATCACCTTGAAAACAGTTTTCAGTATCATATCTGAGATTAATTCATTAAACAAGAGACAATTATATGTATGCACTCACACATGTAAGCACTCCATCAATGCACATGTTCAACAACATATCTTATGCAAGCCTATTACTTGATCAATCATTCAACCATAATATATAATTCCGAAAAAGTGAAGAAGAAAATAATTCTTGATGTTACATTATAATCCACTGTTCCATCTAACAATCGAAGATTCAAACATACTGTGTCTATGTCAAAAACCACCTTCAGCAATGAAAACACAAATGTTTGAACAGCTGTTCACAATCTAGTAAAGCCAGAAGTATCATGTAAAGAATTCTAAGCTGTGTGCAAGCACTGTCCAAACTCACTAGTTTGACAGAAAAACTTGACGATAGCGTGTTGGATTTGCGGGAGGGTGTACCCACATGCAAGGGCGGCCTTGACAGCTGTCATGTCCAGAACTGATGACCCTGGCTCCTCCCCCACCACACCACCACTGCCACTGATACCTGTCAATCACCAAACAGACAACTTTATCACATATTATGATTGTCTATTTATAAAAACAAAGGGATGTTTGTTTATTAAAAAAAAAAAAAAGTATTGTGTAGTACTATTATGTTACAAAATATTTGTTCTATTATACAGCTGACACAGAATGAGATCAACAGACATGTATGATACAGAAAGAGTTAAAAGCGGTCTATTTTCATCACTGGTTAAACAGAATTTCTGCACAGACTTGTTTACATCTTTTGTAGTGACATCTGACTGAGGGCATTTCATCAGACAATTTTCATGAAGTAAACTATAAATTGATGTGTGTGTTTGTGTGTGTGTGTGTGTGTGTGTGTGTGTGTGTGTGTGTAAACTATCAAACAGAGTGCTCAATATGAATTGCATGAGTGTCTGAACCGACAGCTTAGTTAAAAACACAAAATTATACACTGAGTAACTGACATAATTTTTATTTTAAAACTAATTGTAATTTGGTTGAAAAATGTGTCAGTTTTCATGAATGCATTAAACAGTATCACCATGCTTCCATAATATATTATGCCATAAAAATATCACATAATTTATTATAAACCATTTCAGAATGAAGTACAAAAAGCACTCACCAGCACTGGAATCCTTGGGATATTTTACTTCAGCCAAAATCTGATGACAAATCAGCATGTGAAATGAATAATCATAATGGCATGATACGCTGTCAGCACCTTTACATTTGTCTAACCGTATCACACAGCAAAGTTGAAAAACGAAAACTGTATGCAATTCATTTTTATAAATAACATTAACAAGTAGAATTTAAAATACTTCTTGTCAAATGATACAAAATGATCTATCAGAAAAAAAAAATACTGTGCACTTTGCAAGGAATATATATGCATGTGCACACACTCACACAAACACACACACACACAGTGACACACACACCACAATCTACACACACGCCACAATCTGTACACACACACATACACACAAACACACACACACATACAAGAAATACCTGTTGGTTTAAAGCCTGGGTGATAAAGTCCTCGCCCTTGCAGCTGATGACATGAAGGCAGGTAGGAGACACAGCAGCATGGGTTAACCACACATCAGCTTCTTCACTCCAGTCATACAGCTCCACCCCACAGCTATGACAAACTGCCTTGTCACTGTGCCCTGCACACATCATCATGAGAATAGAACAATGCCACTGCCATGCACATTTCACTGACAGTTATTGCTCTCCAATGACATACTACCACTTTTGTCAGTGAAGTACACATTCCCAATGACAGTCATCGCTCTCCACATCATGACAATAGTATCAGCATGTCACTGCATACATCACTGACAGTTACTGTCACAGTGATCATCATACCTCTTTATATCATCATGACAACAGAACATCGCCCTGTTCAGTGCATCTTCCAGTTCCACACATCATTGTCTTGTAGTTTTAGGTAATCATTGCTCTCAACATCATGACAAAGACTTAGTACTAACACTGCCGTGCGTTTTAATATTTATTTATAATCATTGACAATCATCACTCTCCATGTGGTAATGACAATAGTATACCTTGTCACTATATCATCATCACACTGACAGTGATCCTTCTTCACATGGTTCAGAAGCATCACTGTGTTCAGACAATATACACTACACCACATCTAAATAGATGTCTGACCATCAGCGTAAGTCAGGCCTTCAGGAAAAAACAACCCCAAAACCCAAAAAACCAAACAAATGAATAAATTAATAAAAAAAAAAGCTAAATGGTCATGACTATAATAGTACTAATAGTAATACTTCACCTTGTCACTGCATACATCATCATCACCCATCATTCTCCACATTACAATCATGACAACAGTACACTGCCCAGTTTTAGTGAAGTGCCTATTCACTGCATAATATAATAATCTAGTCATCATTTTCCACATCATGGTTATGACAGTGAAGCATTCATGAATTACTATGTCACTGCTCATATAAAAGCCATCATTCTCCACATCATGACAACAGTATGTATACAAGTTCTACAAGACACATCTAATCTATTGCAATTTGCATGGTCACTGTATGCATCATCAACAGTCATTGCTCTCGTAGTCTCTACATCATGATATTAAGTTCTCTTGTATTGCACACATTCAATCCATTATTCAATATTTCATCAGTGCACCTCCCACACATCATTATCACACTGTCAGTCATAGTTCGTTCTCCGCGTCAAGACAATAGAAAATTATAGCACATTGCCTTGTTGTAACTTACACACATCATCATGAATCACACTGGCATAAACTAAAAGTGTGATTCACACTTTTGATTTGACCTCTCCCCGCACCAGCCATCCCATTCCCAATCATAAAATTGTAAACAAAAACTTGAAAAAGAAAAAGAAAACTCACACACAAAAGAAAGAAAAATATTACAAACTATAAACAGAAAGTGAGAAAAAAAACACACACACACCCATGTATATTATACACACAGACACACACACACACACACACACTCATGATATATGATATACACAACAACTACATAACAACAATAAAAACAACCACCACCACCACAGCAGAAAAAGTGTTAACAATAATGAGTGGTAAATCTCTCCATTGTCAAGGTACACAACATTGAGTGGATGCTGCTTATGCTACAAATTCAGCTTGCACACAGGTAAATAAAATTTACACTGGAAAAAACCCAGACACGTCCTTGAAAAAGGAAGTTCTGGACTTGTCTTTATACTGATCATTTCACATTCAGCAGCAATGACAGAACTATGACTATCATATGTGCAGACACAAATTAGCATTTATTCAAGACTGGTACAGCCTTTTAATACTGAATATGCAACAATATATATATATATATATATATATATATATATATTCGGGAGACTGACCCATATATATGGACAATACAGAAAAAACAAATGGTTATCTTGATGAATTTTTTACTCGTAATGAAAGAACAGTGAGGCTAGGAGAGTAATTCTAAAATTTTCTAGTAAATTGATTAACAATAAAGAGTGGAAACTCTCTCCATTTACAAGGTACACAACTTGTGTACCTAGTAAATGGAGAGAGTTACCACTCTTTATTGTTAACAAATTCTTTACTCTCCAAGCCTCATTGTAGTTTCATTTTGGAAAGAAAAAAAGATCACAAAGGAATTGAAAATAAATGTTTACAATCTTACCACTGTAGAAAAATCCAGCAGAAGCCATGACATGAGCAGGTAAGATTTTGATACACATCTTAGGCCAGTCTTGGAAACTGCCCAGCCTGTCTTCTTCCTTCTGATACTGCACATACTTGATTTTCATCTCAGAGTCAGTTTGCTTCCTGGTCACCTGTTGCTTAAAATACACCAGTCTGATACACTGCTCTTGTTTTTGTGAAATGTTTCCCACATCAAAACCCATCAAGAATGGACATGAGGGACACACCTTCCTGTGCACAACACCAGGCTGATGTCCATTGAGAACCAGCACAGTTCCACAGTAAACACACATCACATCCTGCTGCTCTCTCCTGAAAATGAACCCTTCTTCTGCCCATGTCTGGTACTTTGTGCTGCTCATGGGCTGGGGGAATGTGTTCAGGCGGTGACTGGCAAACAGATGATCATAATGCCCTGACTTGGGCTTAAAAGGATGTGTGATGGGTTCTTGATCCAAGACACCTGGCTGAGCCATTACGTTTGATGTGGTAGCACTATGAAGAATCTCACTCTCAGTCTCAGCTTCTGAATCCTGAAGACTTCCTTCTTCGTCTTGTTGGTGCTGCTCTGTCTCGGGAAAAAGCACCCTCTGAACTCTGGCTGTTCTGCGAATGTTTGTTGGTTGCGGTGACTGTTCTGGTGTCATGGTGTTTGTCTGACTACGGCTGGGTAAATATCTGGCATAGGGATTTTCTATCATCCGTAACAAATCAATTTGCAAACTATCTTCCGTCATCACCATACCCTCGTCTGATGGATTCAGCGCTGGACATCTGGGGCTGACAACCCTGTGCACTGCAGCCGGCGATTCGTATAACTTGCAGTCATTTCCCAACAAATCACTACCCCAATCACAGAACTGTACTGCACATGACTGGCACATCACTTCATCTCTTATACTGTCAGCAGTACGTTCAAAATAAGCACCTGCAGCTTTGGAAGCAAAATTGGAGATAGCAAAGCAAGCATCACTTGGCATCGGCCACTTTGCAAAGGAAGACAGCCTATGCAGCGCCTTGGAAGGCATTTTCAAATGCAGAATTGGTATTATTAATGTCCAAAATATACACAAACAGTTCACTGAACGCAGAGCAGTATTATATCATCCAATTTTATCACAACAATTGAACAGAGGTATGGTTTTGTTTAGCAATCCGCCATATTGGTGTGTTTTTCAACCTTTCCGGCGGAGATCAAGTAAGGGACATAAGCAGACACGAGCTTGGGTTGAAAACTGGTGAACTTGACCGAATAAACTATTTATTATCATTGTCTAACTCACGAGAATTTTCTGAGAGTGTTTGAATATTGTTGATGGTCATACATATAGAATATAACG
Source organism: Babylonia areolata (assembly GCA_011634625.1). NCBI lineage: Eukaryota > Metazoa > Mollusca > Gastropoda > Neogastropoda > Buccinidae > Babylonia > Babylonia areolata. The sequence continues at coordinate 13,749 of JAAQRG010286862.1, forward strand.
TGAATCGATCACTTGTCATATAATATCAAGTGTTACGGCTTTTAGGCTTTACTGTGATCAGCCTTTAGCTCAGTGATCAATT
>JAAQRG010286863.1:0-12500 GCA_011634625.1 Babylonia areolata
ATAAAACAGTGTGACTTACAGCTGGGGGAGTGAATAAAACAGTGTGACTTACAGCTGGGGGAGTGGACAAAACAGTGTGACTTACAGCTGGGGGAGTGAACAGTGTGACTTACAGCTGGGGGAGTGGACAGTGTGACTTACAGCTGGGGGAGTGAATAAAACAGTGTGACTTACAGCTGGGGGAGTGGACAAAACAGTGTGACTTACAGCTGGGGGAGTGGACAAAACAGTGTGACTTACAGCTGGGGGAGTGAATAAAACAGTGTGACTTACAGCTGGGGGAGTGAACAGTGTGACTTACAGCTGGGGGAGTGAATAAAACAGTGTGACTTACAGCTGGGGGAGTGAATAAAACAGTGTGACTTACAGCTGGGGGAGTGGACAAAACAGTGTGACTTACAGCTGGGGGAGTGAACAGTGTGACTTACAGCTGGGGGAGTGGACAGTGTGACTTACAGCTGGGGGAGTGAATAAAACAGTGTGACTTACAGCTGGGGGAGTGGACAAAACAGTGTGACTTACAGCTGGGGGAGTGGACAAAACAGTGTGACTTACAGCTGGGGGAGTGAATAAAACAGTGTGACTTACAGCTGGGGGAGTGAACAGTGTGACTTACAGCTGGGGGAGTGAATAAAACAGTGTGACTTACAGCTGGGGGAGTGAATAAAACAGTGTGACTTACAGCTGGGGGAGTGAATAAAACAGTGTGACTTACAGCTGGAGGAGTGAATAAAACAGTGTGACTTACAGCTGGGGGAGTGAATAAAACAGTGTGACTTACCGCTGGGGGAGTGAAATAAACAGTGTGACTTACCGCTGGGGGAGTGAATAAAACAGTGTGACTTACAGCTGGGGGAGTGGACAGTGTGACTTACAGCTGGGGGAGTGGACAGTGTGACACAGCTGGGGGAGTGAATAAAACAGTGTGACTTACAGCTGGGGGATTGAATAAAACAGTGTGACTTACAGCTGGGGGAGTGGACAGTGTGACACAGCTGGGGGAGTGAATAAAACAGTGTGACTTACAGCTGGGGGAGTGAATAAAACTGTGTGACTTACAGCTGGGGGAGTGGACAGTGTGACTTACAGCTGGGGGAGGGAATAAAACAGTGTGACTTACAGATGGGGGAGTGAACAGTGTGACTTACAGCTGGGGGAGTGGACAGTATGACTTACAGCTGGGGGAGTGGACAGTGTGACTTACAGCTGGGGGAGTGGACAGTATGACTTACAGCTGGGGGAGTGAACAGTATGACTTACAGCTGGGGGAGTGAACAGTATGACTTACAGCTGGGGGAGTGGACAGTGTGACTTACAGCTGGGGGAGTGGACAGTGTGACTTACAGCTGGAGGAGTGGACAGTATGACTTACAGCTGGGGGAGTGGACAGTGTGACTTACAGCTGGGGGAGTGGACAGTGTGACTTACAGCTGGGGGAGTGGACAGTATGACTTACAGCTGGGGGAGTGGACAGTATGACTTACAGCTGGGGGAGTGGACAGTGTGACTTACAGCTGGGGGAGTGGACAGTATGACTTACAGCTGGGGGAGTGGACAGTATGACTTACAGCTGGGGGAGTGAACAGTATGACTTACAGCTGGGGGAGTGGACAGTGTGACTTACAGCTGGGGGAGTGGACAGTGTGACTTACAGCTGGAGGAGTGGACAGTATGACTTACAGCTGGGGGAGTGGACAGTGTGACTTACAGCTGGGGGAGTGGACAGTGTGACTTACAGCTGGGGGAGTGGACAGTATGACTTACAGCTGGGGGAGTGGACAGTGTGACTTACAGCTGGGGGAGTGGACAGTGTGACTTACAGCTGGAGGAGTGGACAGTGTGACTTACAGCTGGAGGAGTGGACAGTGTGACTTACAGCTGGAGGAGTGGACAGTATGACTTACAGCTGGAGGAGTGGACAGTATGACTTACAGCTGGGGGAGTGGACAGTGCGACTTACAGCTGGAGGAGTGGACAGTATGACTTACAGCTGGAGGAGTGGACAGTGTGACTTACAGCTGGAGGAGTGGACAGTGCGACTTACAGCTGGAGGAGTGGACAGTATGACTTACAGCTGGAGGAGTGGACAGTGTGACTTACAGCTGGAGGAGTGGACAGTATGACTTACAGCTGGAGGAGTGGACAGTGTGACTTACAGCTGGAGGAGTGGACAGTATGACTTACAGCTGGGGGAGTGGACAGTATGACTTCCAGCTGGGGGAGTGGACAGTGTGACTTACAGCTGGAGGAGTGGACAAATGGGGTGACGGCGGTCAGGCTGGGTGTCCGCTTCACCCTGGTCAAGAGAAGACGACTGGCCGCATCCATGGTGTCCACAGTTATCTGCCCTGTACTCAGCCCAATGCAGGTCTGTATGCAACAACAGGATGATTCACTGAGTCTTGTTTGTTTGTTTTTCTTTTCTTTTTTACTGACCATATTACTGCAGTGTAAGAGGTCAGTGTTAGCGAAACATGACAGAGAACTTTCACCATGAAACATCACTAATAGTACTACCCAACAGAATATAACGCAGAACTTTCACCATGAAACATCACTACTAGTACTACCCAACAGAATATAACGCAGAACTTTCACCATGAAACATCACTACTAGTACTACCCAACAGAATATAACGCAGAACTTTCACCATGAAACATCACTACTAGTACTACCCAACAGAATATAACGCAGAACTTTCACCATGAAACATCACTACTAGTACTACCCAACAGAATATAACGCAGAACTTTCACCATGAAACATCACTACTAGTACTACCCAACAGAATATAACGCAGAACTTTCACCATGAAACATCACTACTAGTACTACCCAACAGAATATAACGCAGAACTTTCACCATGAAACATCACTACTAGTACTACCCAACAGAATATAACGCAGAACTTTCACCATGAAACATCACTACTAGTACTACCCAACAGAATATAACAGGTAACTTTCACCATCAAACATCACTACTACCCAACCAAAACTACCCAACAGAATATAACACTTTATCAACAGGTAACTTTCACATCAAACATCACTACTACCCAACAGAATATAACAGGTAACTTTCACCATCAAACATCACCGCTACCCAACAGAATATAACAGGTAACTTTCACCATCAAACATTACTACTACCCAACAAATATAACAGATAACTTTCACATCAAACATCACCACTACCCAACAGAATATAGCAGGTAACTTTCACCATCAAACATCACTACTAGCCAACAGAATATAACAGAGAACTTTCACATCAAACATCACCACTACCCAACAGAATATAACAGGTAACTTTCACCATCAAACATTACTACTACCCAACCAAAACTACCCAACAGAATATAACACTTTATCAACAGGTAACTTTCACATCAAACATCACTACTACCCAACAGAATATAACAGGTAACTTTCACCATCAAACATCACCGCTACCCAACAGAATATAACAGGTAACTTTCACCATCAAACATTACTACTACCCAACAAATATAACAGATAACTTTCACATCAAACATCACCACTACCCAACAGAATATAGCAGGTAACTTTCACCATCAAACATCACTACTAGCCAACAGAATATAACAGAGAACTTTCACATCAAACATCACCACTACCCAACAGAATATAACAGGTAACTTTCACCATCAAACATTACTACTACCCAACCAAAACTACCCAACAGAATATAACACTTTATCAACAGGTAACTTTCACATCAAACATCACTACTACCCAACAGAATATAACAGGTAACTTTCACCATCAAACATTACTACTTGTACTACCCAACAGAATATAACAGGTAACTTTCACCATCAAACATCACCGCTACCCAACAGAATATAACAGATAACTTTCACATCAAACATCACCACTAACCAACAGAATATAACAGATAACTTTCACATCAAACATCACCACTACCCAACAGAATATAACAGATAACTTTCACATCAAACATCACCACTAACCAACAGAATATAACAGATAACTTTCACATCAAACATCACCACTAACCAACAGAATATAACAGGTAACTTTCACCATCAAACATCACCGCTACCCAACAAATATAACAGGTAACTTTCACCATCAAACATCACCACTACCCAACAAATATAACAGGTAACTTTCACCATCAAACATCACCATTACCCAACAGAATATAACAGAGAACTTTCACCATCAAACATCACCACTACCCAACAGAATATAACAGGTAACTTTCACCATCAAACATCACCACTACCCAACAGAATATAACAGGTAACTTTCACCATCAAACATCACCACTACCCAACAAATATAACAGGTAACTTTCACCATCAAACATCACCACTACCCAACAGAATATAACAGAGAACTTTCACCATCAAACATCACCACTACCCAACAAATATAACAGGTAACTTTCACCATCAAACATCACCACTACCCAACAAATATAACAGGTAACTTTCACCATCAAACATCACCGCTACCCAACAGAATATAACAGGTAACTTTCACATCAAACATCACCACTACCCAACAGAATATAACAGGTAACTTTCACATCAAACATCACCACTACCCAACAGAATATAACAGGTAACTTTCACCATCAAACATCACTACTTCCCAACCAAAACTACCCAACAGAATATAACACTTTATCAACAGGTAACTTTCACATCAAACATCACCACTACCCAACAGAATATAACAGGTAACTTTCACCATCAAACATCACCACTACCCAACAAAATATAACAGGTAACTTTCACCATCAAACATCACCACTACCCAACAAAATATAACAGGTAACTTTCACCATCAAACATCACCGCTACCCAACAAAATATAACAGGTAACTTTCACCATCAAACATTACTACTAGTACTACCCAACAGAATATAACGGGTAACTTTCACCGTCAAACATCACCACTACCCAACAAAATATAACAGGTAACTTTCACATCAAACATCACCACTACCCAACAGAATATAACAGAGAACTTTCACCATCAAACATCACCACTACCCAACAGAATATAGCAGGTAACTTTCACATCAAACATCACTACTACCCAACAGAATATAACACTTTATCAACAGGTAACTTTCACCAGTCAAACATCACTACTCAGCAACAGAACATGACACTATAAGGGAAATCACTGACCAGACAGAAAAGAAAGGAAATCACTGAAGAAAGATGGGAAACTACTTGCCAGACAAGAAATAAGGGAAAGCACTGAAGAAACAAAATGGGAAATCACTAATGACACAAAAAGAAGGGAGATCACTGTGGAGAGGAGGAGGAAGGGAGACGACTAACAACATAAAACAGAAGGGAGAGCAGTGAGGAGAGAATGAGGAAGGGAGACAACAAACAACATAAAACAGAAGGGAGAGCAGTGAGGAGAGAAGGAGGAAGAGAGACGACTGACAACACAAAACAGAAGGGAGAGCAGTGAGAAGAGAAGGAGGAAGGGAGACGACTGACAACACAAAACAGAAGGGAGAGCAGTGAGGACAGAAGGAGGAAGAGAGACGACTGACAACACAAAACAGAAGGGAGATCACCGACGACAGAAGGAGGAAGGGAGACGACTGACAACACAAAACAAGGGAGAGCAGTGAGGAGAGAAGGAGGAAGGGAGACGACTAAGAACATAAAACAGAAGGGAGAGCAGTGAGGAGAGAAGGAGGAAGGGAGACGACTGACAACACAAAACAAGGGAGAGCAGTGAGGAGAGAAGGAAGGCAGACGACTAACAACACAAAACAGAAGGGAGAGCAGTGAGGAGAGGAGGAGGAAGGGAGACGACTGACCACACAAAACAGAAGGGAGAACAGTGAGGAGAGAAGGAAGAAGGGAGACGACTGAAAACACAAAACAGAAGGGAGATCACCGTGGACAGAAGGAGGAAGGGAGACGACTGGCCACACAAAACAGAAGGGAGAGCAGTGAGGAGAGAAGGAAGAAGGGAGACGACTGACAACACAAAACAAGGGAGAGCAGTGAGGAGAGAAGGAGGAAGGGAGACGACTAACAACATAAAACAGAAGGGAGAGCAGTGAGGAGAGAAGGAGGAAGGGAGACGACTGACAACACAAAACAAGGGAGAGCAGTGAGGAGAGAAGGAAGGCAGACGACTAACAACACAAAACAGAAGGGAGAGCAGTGAGGAGAGGAGGAGGAAGGGAGACGACTGACCACACAAAACAGAAGGGAGAACAGTGAGGAGAGAAGGAAGAAGGGAGACGACTGAAAACACAAAACAGAAGGGAGATCACCGTGGACAGAAGGAGGAAGGGAGACGACTGGCAACACAAAACAGAAGGAAGAGCAGTGAGGTGAGAAGGAGGAAGGGAGACAACTAACAACACAAAACAGAAGGAAGAGCAGTGAGGTGAGAAGGAGGAAGGGAGACGACTAACAACACAAAACAAGGGAGAGCAGTGAGGACAGAAGGAGGAAGGGAGACGACTGACAACACAGAACAGAAGGGAGAGCAGTGAGGAGAGGAGGAGGAAGGGAGACGACTGACAACACAAAACAGAAGGGAGAGCAGTGAGGAGAGAAGGAGGAAGGGAGACGACTGACAACACAAAACAGAAGGGAGAGCAGTGAGGAGAGGAGCAAGGGAGACGACTGACAACACAAAACAGAAGGGAGAGCAGTGAGGAGAGAAGGAGGAAGGGAGACGACTGACAACACAAAACAGAAGGGAGAGCAGTGAGGAGAGAAGGAGGAAGGGAGACGACTGACGACACAAAACAAGGGAGAGCAGTGAGGAGAGGAGCAAGGGAGACGACTGACCAGGATGATGGTGAGGTCCGAGGTGTGGACGCCCAGCAGAGTGGCCAGGTCACAGCACTCGGCAACATGTCCCTCCGCCAACAGGTCCCCCATCACCCCCTCCAGCTCCATGGCCTCCTGTCCACACAGCACAGCACACAGCACGGCTCACAGCACAGCACACAGCACGGCTCACAGCACACAGCATGGCTCACAGTACACAACATGACTCACAGCACACAGCATGACTCACAGCACAGCATGGCTCACAGTACACACCATGACTCACAGCACACAGTATGACTCACAGCACAGCATGGCTCACAGTACACAACATGACTCACAGCACACAGCATGACTCACAGCACAGCATGGCTCACAGTACACAACATGACTCACAGCACACAGCATGACTCACAGCACACAGCATGGCTCACAGCACAGCATGGCTCACAGCACACAGCATGACTCACAGCACACAGTATGACTCACAGGACAACACACAGCATGGCTCACAGACCAGCATGACTCATAGCACAGCATGGCTCACAGCACAGCATGACTCACAGCACACAGCATGGCTCACAGCACACAGCATGACTCACAGCACACAGCATGGCTCACAGACCAGCATGGCTCACAGCACAGCATGGCTCACAGCACGGGTCACAGTACACACCATGGCTCACAGCACACAGCATGGCTCACAGACCAGCATGGCTCACAGCACAGCATGGCTCACAGCACGGGTCACAGTACACACCATGACTCACAGCACACAACATGGCTCACAGCACACAGCATGGCTCACAGACCAGTATGACTCATGGTGCAGCATGGCTCACAGCACAGCATGACTCACAGCACACAGCATGGCTCACAGCACAGCATGACTCACAGCACAGCATGGCTCACAGCACACAGCATGGCTCACAGCGCAGCATGACTCACAGACCAGTATGACTCATGGTGCAGCATGGCTCACAGGAGAGCATGACTCACAGCATGACTCGCAGCACACAGCATGGCTCACAGCACAACCTGACTCACAGGACAACATACAGCCTGACTCACAGGACAACATACAGCATGACTCACAACACAGCACATAGCATGACTCACAGCAGCACAGCATGACAACACACAGCATGACTCACAACACATCACACGGCATGACTCACAGCACAGCCTGGCTTATAGCACATCACACAGCATGACTCACAGCACAGCATGACTCACAGCACAGCACACAGCATGACTCACAGCAACATCACAGAGCATGACTCACAGCAAAGAATGACACACAGCACACAGCATGACTCAGCACATCACACAGCATGACTCACAGCACAGAATGACTCACAGCACAGCACACGGCACATGACTCAAAGCACAGCATGACTCAAAGCACAGCACACAACATGACTCACAGCACAGCACACAGCATGACTCACAGCACAACATGACTCACAGCAAATCACAAAACACGGTTCACAGCACACCACACAGCATGATTCACAGCACAGCACATCATGACTCAAAGCAAATCACACAACATATATACCCCCCCCACCCCCCTGTCAACACACAACACGTCACATGTCCCCCCTGTCAACTCACAGCACTGTGCCACATCTCCCACCTGTCAACACACAACACTGTGTCACATCTCCCACCTGTCAACACACAACACTGTGTCACATCTCCCACCTGTCAACACACAACACTGTGTCACATCTCCCCCCCTGTCAACACACTGTGCCACATCTCCCACCTGTCAACACAAAACACTGTGTCACATGTCCCCCCTGTCAACACACTGTGCCACATCTCCCACCTGTCAACACACAACACTGTGTCACATCTCCCACCTGTCAACTCACAGCACTGCGTCATATCTCCCACCTGTCAACACACAACACTGTGTCACATGTCCCTCCTGTCAACACACTGCGTCACATGTCCCCCCTGTCAACAAACAACACTGTCACATCTCCCACCTGTCAACACACAACACTGTGTCACATCTCTCCCCTGTCAACACACTGCGTCACATGTCCCCCATGTCAACACACAGCACTGTGTCACATGTCCCTCCTGTCAACACACAACACTGTGTCACATGTCCCTCCTGTCAACACACTATGTCACATGTCCCCCCTGTCAACACACAACACTGTGTCACATGTCCCACCTGTCAACATACACCACTGTGTCACATGTCCCTCCTGTCAACACACTATGTCACATGTCCCTCCTGTCAACACACAGCACTGTGTCACATGTCCCTCCTGTCAAGACACTGTGTCACATGTCCCTCCTGTCAACACACTGTGTCACATGTTCCTCCTGTCAACACACACCACTGAGTCATGACTTCCTCCTGTCACCAGCCTTCCCGTAATCATCACTGTTTTGTCCGTAAAACAGTCCTGTACGCAAGTCACACCGCCTGAATGAAAACAGAACTGAACAGACATCCATGCGACAGAGAAACCCTGTCAGACAGTGACTGCGACCTGACCTCCGAGGAGAGTTCATCGGCGGGCTGGACGCGTGGTTTGGGGAGCAGGGCGCTGTGCAGCAGTTCCTGACGGCCGCCGGAGGCCCTGCTGCCCTCCCCCTCCTCCCGCTCACTGAACAGGTCCTCCTCCTCTCCCCCGGCCTCCGTCTGTAACACCACATTTCATCGGTCACCTCTTCTTCTGTAACAACACCTTCCACTGGTCACCTCTGCTTCTGTAACAACACATTTCATTGGTCACCTCTGCTTCTGTAACAACACATTTCATTGGTCGCCTCTGCTTCTGTAACAACACATTCCATTGGTCACCTCTTCTTATGTAACACCACATTTCATTGGTCACCTCTTCTTCTGTAACAACACATTTCATTTGTCACCTCTGCTTCTGTAACAACACCTTTCATTGGTCACCTCTGCTTCTGTAACAACACATTTCATTGGTCACCTCTGCTTCTGTAACAACACATTTCATTGGTCACCTCAGCTTCTGTAACAACACCTTTCATTGGTCACCTCAACTTCTGTAACAACACATTTCATTTGTCACCTCTGCTTCTGTAACAACACATTTCATTGGTCACGTCTGCTTCTGTAACAACACATTTCATTGGTCGCCTCTGCTTCTGTAACAACACATTTCATTGGTCACCTCTGCTTCTGTAACAACACTTTTCATTGGTCGCCTCTGCTTCTGTAACAACACATTTCATTGGTCGCCTCTTCTTCTGTAACAACACTTTTCATTGGTCACTTCCGCTTCTGTAGCAACACCTTCCACTGGTCACCTCAACTTCTGTAACAACACATTTCAATGGTCACCCCAACTTCTGTAACAACACATTTCATTGGTCACCTCTTCTTCTGTAGCAACACTGGTTACATCTTCTGTAACACCACATTTCACTGGTCACATCTTCTTCTGTAACAACACATCCCATTGGTCACATCTTCTGTAACAACACATCCCATTGGTCACCTCTTCTGTGACAACACATTTCACTGGTCACCTCTTCCTCTGTAACAACACCTTTCACTGGTCACCTCTTCTTCTGTGGCAACATGTTTCATTGGTCAGCTCTTCTGCTGCCTTTCTGTGGCAAATTTCATTGGTCAGCTCTTTTACAGACCTTTCTGTGACAAAACATTCGGTTATTCAGCTCTTTAGCTGCCTTTCTGTAACAACATGTTTCATTGGTCATCTCTTCAGCTGCCTTTCTGTAACAACATGTTTCATTGGTCATCTCTTTAGCTGCCTTTCTGTAACAACATGTTTCATTGGTCATCTCTTTAGCTGCCTTTCTGTAACAACATGTTTCATTGGTCATCTCTTCAGCTGCCTTTCTGTAACAACATGTTTCATTGGTCAACTTGGCTGCCTGGCTGTCACTAGTTTGATTCATTGGCCATTTCACTGGTCTGACCTTTATTTCCTGATCCATGTTCTTCCAAACATTGAGAACATTAGCCAAAAAAAGTCCAAACTGAATCAAGCATACACAGAATTATGTTTGCTGTTGTTGTTGATTAGCATGTGGATGTTGTTTCAAACTGATAAAAAAAAGACTTCTTCACAAACCCTCAGGAAAGAGAAACGAAGACAAGACATCCCTGAATAGCGAGGACACACAGGTATGCAAAGAAAATGCTTTTATATATGGAACCCTTGCCCTAAACAGGGACTATGGCAAAAAATGCAAACTGTACACTTTGCCCCCAAAAGGAACTTCAGCAAAACAAGCATGAGGTTGGGGAATCATGATTGAGTCTGAAAGGTGGGGGCCTGGGGCCTGCAGAGAGCCTCCAGTGAGGGTCCATGGGGCAGCAGCCCTGGTGGGGGTCTGCTGGTGAAGCCCCCTGAAGCTGAAGGTCTTTCTCCATTTCAAACCATAAAATCTGCACTTGCAGGCCACCAATGCTGCCGAGATTTTCCAACCCACAAAAGACAAAAAAATCGGTCCAATTCTTCCTAAACTGAAGTGTTTTTGCTTTCAAACCTGTTTAAGTCAGCCTTGAAGGACATGATTTTCAAAATCTTGTCTTGTGTGTGTGTGTGTGTGTGTGTGTGTGTGTGTGACTATAGTCAGAAAAATCTCACGCCTGCAAAAAGAAGCAAAATGTACACACCTTGCCCCAAACACGAACTTCAGCAAAAAAGAAGGACTATATATAAGGACCCTGCCCTAAATCGTGACAAAAGCAAAGAGTAAAGAAAGGCAAAAACCAATGACGAGGACAGACAGAGTGACGACCCGTGTCCAACACCCACATACCATCTGCAGGCGAGCGACGCGGTCCTGCAGCATGCAGCGCCACATGGCGGTGAAGATTTGATCCCTCAACCCCCAGACAGCGGCGCCTGTCCTCTCTTTGCCCGCCAGGCCCTCCACATGGGTCAGGGACAGTTTGTACAGGGATCCCCTCTCCCTCAGGCTGCCGCACGCCTCGGCTTCTTTCTGCACCGTCATCATCATCATCATCATCATCATCATCATCACAGTCATCATCACCATCATCATCATCATCACCATCATCATCACCATCATCACAGTCATCATCACGATCATCACCATCATCACAGTCATCATCATCATCATCATCATCACCACAGTCATCATAGTCATCATCATCATCATCATCACCACAGTCATCATAGTCATCATCATCATCAGGCTGCCGCACGCCTCTGCTTCTTTCTGCACCATCACCATCATCATCATCATCACCAGTCATCATAGTCATTATCATCATCATCATTTTCACCACAGTCATCATAGTCACATCATCATCACCCCAGTCATCATCATCATCAGGCTGTCACATGCCTCCGCCTCTTTCTGTACCATCATTATCACCATCATCACCCCAGTCATCATCATCATCAGGCTGTCACACGCCTCCGCCTCTTTCTATACCATCATTATCACCATCATCACCACAGTCATCATAGTCATCATCATCAGGCTGCCGCACGCCTCTGCCTCTTTCTGCACCATCATCATCATCATCATCATCACCATCATCTTCACCACAGTCATCATCGTCATCATCATCTTCACCACAGTCATCATCATCATCAGGCTGTCACACGCCTCCGCCTCTTTCTGTACCATCATTATCACCATCATCACCACAGTCATCATAGTCATCATCATCAGGCTGC
>JAAQRG010286867.1:0-13842 GCA_011634625.1 Babylonia areolata
ATAATAATAATAATAATAATAACAACAATAACAACAACAACAATAATAATAATAATATGATTATTATTATTATTATTATTATTATTATTATTATTATTATTATTGTTGTTGTTGTTGTTGTTGTTGTTGTTGTTATTAATGATGATAATCTCGATGATTTCAAAATACGATACGATGCGGTTCGTATCACAGGAAACGATACCATACGATTCGAGGCAACGCAAATCAACGAAAGACAATGTAAAAGCAGGATAATGCAAGCCAATACAATGCAAGACAAGGCAAGGAAAGGCGTTATAATGCAATGCAAGGCAAGGCAATACAATACAATTCAAGACAAGGCAAGACAAGGCGCTATAATGCAAGACAAGGCAAGGCAAGGTAAGGCGTTACAATGCAAAGCAAGGCAAGACAAGGCAAGGCGTTACAATGCAAGGCAAGGCAAAGCAAGGTAAGGCGTTACAATGCAAAGCAAGGCAAGACAAGGCAAGGCGTTACAATGCAAAGCAAGGCAATGCAAGGTAAGGCGTTACAATGCAAAGCAAGGCAAGGCAAGGTAAGGCGTTACAATGCAAAGCAAGGCAAGACAAGGCAAGGCGTTACAATGCAAGGCAAGGCAAGACAAGGTAAGGCGTTACAATGCAAGGCAAGGCAAGGCAAGGCAAGGCGTTACAATGCAAAGCAAGGCAAGACAAGGCAAGGCGTTACAATGCAAAGCAAGGCAAGACAAGGCAAGGCGTTACAATGCAAGGCAAGGCAAAACAAGGCAAGACAAGTCAAATCAAGTCAAGGCAATACAAAGCAATACAATGCAAGACAATACAAGGCAATACAAGGCAAGGCAATACAATGCAAGGCAAGGCAATACAACGCAAGGCAACGCAAGGCAATACAATACAATACAATACAATACAATAAATACAATACAAGGCAAGGCAAGGTAAGGCAAGGTAATACAATGCAAGGCAAGGCAAGGCAAGGCAATACAATGCAAGGCAAGACAAGGCAATACAATGCAAAAAAAAAAAAAAGACATTTCAATGCAAGAAACGTGTTTCAACGACTGCTATAAAATTTGCATGTGGTAAATATTTTGTACTTCCTTCTGTCGATGAAGAAAAGTACACCTTTGTTATCAGTATCATTATTATCATTACTATTTAGTAGTAGTAGTAGTACTGTTGATATTATCATTGTATCATGTATTGTTTAAGTGTCTTTTAAATGGTTACTCCGCCCTTTTCTTGGCATGTGTGTGCCTGCGTTGGTGAACAAAGAAGAGGAAGAATGGAATAGTCCATTAAAGGTAACAAAGCGATGAAAAGAACAATTGGTACATTATCATGTACGTACGTACTCACACACACACACACACACACACACACACACACACACACACGCACGCACGCACGCACGCACGCACGCCCGCACGCACGCACGCACACACACACACACAAGAAGAAGAAGGAGATGAAGAAGAAGAAGATGATGATGATGATAATGGATACTTCTAAGCACACTGTCCAGAAATCTGCTGTAGGTGCTGTACAAAACACATGGTTTTATTCATAACACATCACATCAATGTTACGTACACACACTAAAATGTGACTAGCAAACCACACACACACACACACACACACACACACACACACACACACACACACACACACACACACACCTGTACACGTACAAGCACTTCAAACTCAAAAGAGTACGTAGAACTTGTCACATCGAAACTTATCGCTGAGGGAAGAGGTGAGTTTTGAGGCCAGATTCGAAAGAGATGAGGGAATCGTAATGTCGGAAGTTATCACATTGTCAGATGATATTGGTGATGATAATGATAGTGATGATGAATAATGGATAATGAAGAGATAATTGAATGAAATAAATATTATTCAAAAAATAAAAATAAAAAACGAAACAAAGAGAGGGCTGTCCAAAATAGACAACGAGAATTATCATCACCACATGTCAATTAAATTGACTTGATGTTGGTTACGATACTGATAAAAAAAATAATCACTTGGAGTCTTCTTCTTCTTATTATCATTATTCTGATGATGATGATGATGATGATGCAGATGACGATGATGACGTTTCGACGACGACGACGACGAGGCGATGATGATGGTAGTGATGATGATTATGTTACAGATAATGTTGTATCTATTATCGTTTTTTGTTATTATTGATATCATCATCAACATCACGGTCATCATTATGATAAAAATTATTTTATTATTATTATTATTATTATTATCATCATCATCATCACTACTACTACTACCACTACTGTTATTATTACTATCATTATTATTATTGTCATTAACATTGTTGTTATTATTATTGTCATTACCATTATTATTATTATTATTATGTTATTGTTTTGATAACATTGTCATTATTATTATTATCATTGTTGTTGTTGTTGTTAACATCACCTCCACCATTATCATCATTATTATTATCATTACTATTTTTTTTTATCATTGTTTTTATTGCTATCATTAATTGTTATCTTTATTCTTAACAGCAGCAGCAACAGCAACTGCTGTCGTGGTCTTAGTGCATGAAACAGCGTATTCCTACTCCGTTAATGCAATCGTTTTCCACAGATAAAATGGTATTTTCGGATAGATTGTATATATATATATATATATATATATATATATATATATATATATATATATATATATATATATATATATATGTGTGTGTGTGTGTGTGTGTGTGTGTGTGTGTTGTTGTAAACACAGGGGTCTTTGAACAGGTGTGGGGTTGGACTTGTGATCCAGTGACTGGAGTTCACATTCGGCATGGTGGGAAAGGCATTTTGCTCCGATTTGTCCTCACTGCACCCAGGTGTGACTGGGTAGATGACGACAGTTGCTGTAGGTGGACCAGCCCCAGACACAGTTGATAGGAATTCACTCCCCGATGGGTGTTAAATGAAATGGAACTGTTAACATCTTGAATTTAACACCACTATTTATTTCTTTCGTTTGTTTTTCATTTCTCGCGTCTCGAAGAAATCAGACCTTTTTTTCAAATGACGTTTGTGCGTTCTGTAGTGATGAAATAACGTCCCCCTGCAGTGCTCACCCTCAGTGTGTGTGGAGAGGGTTGGTGATACAATTGGAGTGTTATTCACCCACCATAAAGATTTGGGTTGTTTTCAGTGTGCAGGCAGAATGGCTGTGTAAATAGATTACTGCCATTCCAGTAGATTTTATTTAACGTTCTGTTGCCATTGTTGATTTTTCTGTTTAATTTTCGACATTAATATTGCCATGATATTGAAGATGAAAATGAATATGTTAGATTAAAGCTGCAACATTTGCGAGAGAAAAAAAAGAAAACAAAAGTTTCAGGCATACGTCATAGTCTTATTCAATGAAATGAAAATAGAAAAAAAAAAAGAAAAAAAAGAAGAAAAAAGATTGCACTGTAAATATACCTACATACAATTTAAGAACAGCAGCTGACACCCGACTGCCCCAAGCCTACCCTGAAAATCGTGTCACCTGTCAAAAGGACATTCTGGCCAAACAATCCGTGTGTATGTGTATTGGCGTGTGCTGGATTGCCTTGATTAGTTGGTTGATGGGTTTGTTCATTATTTATTCATTCACTCAATTGTTTGTTTCATCTCTGGTTTATTAATCTATTTATTTATCTATTTGCTTATTCATTATATACTTATTTACCTATCATATACATATTTGTTCATGTTTATCTATTCATTTATTTATTCGTTTATTTATTCATTTATCATTTCAAATATTTACTCGTAATTCAATTTGTTTGAAAGTAAACCGCATTTTGCTTTCTATGACACGCGCTAGACAGTCAGTCAGTCAGTCAGTCAGTCAGACAGTCAGTCGGTCAGTCAGTCAGTCGGTCAGTCAGTCGGTCAGACAGTCAGTCAGACAGTCAGTCAGTCAGTCAGTCAGTCAGTCAGTCAGTCAGTCAGTCAGTCAGTCAGTCAGTCAGTCAGTCAGTCAGTCAGTCAGTCAGACAGTCAGTCAGACAGTCAGTCAGTCAGTCAGTCAGTCAGTCAGTCAGTCAGTCAGTCAGTCAGTCAGTCGGTCAGACAGTCAGTCAGTCAGACAGTCAGTCAGACAGTCAGTCAGTCAGTCAGTCAGTCAGTCAGTCAGTCAGTCAGTCAGTCAGTCGGTCAGACAGTCAGTCGGTCAGACAGTCAGTCGGTCAGACAGTCAGTCAGTCAGTCAGTCAGACAGTCGGTCAGTCGGTCAGTCGGTCAGTCAGTCAGTCAGTCAGACAGTCAGTCAGTCGGTCAGTCGGTCAGTCGGTCAGTCAGTCAGTCAGTCAGTCAGTCGGTCAGTCAGTCAGTCAGACAGTCAGTCAGTCAGACAGTCAGTCAGCTCGCTAGTTAGTTAGCTACTTGATCGGTCGGTTATTTCATTGGTCAGTCAGTTAGGTAATCGGATGGTTACTTTGTCAACTAGAAATATGTATATGCATATAACTCTTTCTTTCTTCATTCATTCGCATGTTTCATCCTCTGTTTACTTATCAGTTTGTCCATGTGTTTGTTTGTTTGTTTAATACTTCCTGTAATGCAATGCTTTATTATGATATCTAACAAAATAGTCAGCTAGGCCCATATATATATATGGTTGTGCGTGTGTGTGTGTGTGTGTGTGTGTGTGTGTGTGTGTACCTTTTGAGAGCGGGTGCTGGGAGAGCAGAGGATGCTGGTTGTGGCGGGGATGGAGGGTGGTGATGTAGTCTCTGTGAGGCTCTGATCTATGTCCAACATTCCGGCCTCATGATCGCCTTCACTATCATGATCCACCATATCACTCATGTCATTCAGTCAGTGCACAGTGTCAAACATCTTCCTGGACTGGCAGCGAGGGCGGAATAGTTTATCTGATTTATAACTGTCCCGTCAGCATTGCGAGAGCGAGCGCGCTAGTGTGCACGGAGAATCAGAAGGAAAACAGGGGAAATTCACACACACACAAGAGCACGCACACGTGCACACATACACACACACACTTACTAACTCGCGCACACATACACAAACGCGCGTGCGCTTACACGAAGCCGGCCACAAACACGCATGCGTGTGAACGTGCGCACACGCTCACAGAATAACAGAGGATGAATAACGTATTTTTTAATATGCATAACAACAATCATTTAGTGAGCGTACACATTCTCACATGCATTACTTAATAAATGTTATATTCTCATAACGTTTAACGGAAGAGCCCGTTTTAACCCGCTGTTTAGAAATGAAACCTTTTTTTGCCTCCCGAAATTATTGAACACGTGTTACCAGTTTCAAATGTTAATTTTTTTTTGGAAAAATTATGTATTTCAAATTGTTCTTTATTAAAGTTAGCTAATAGTCCAGTTAGTTGTTTATTTTAGGTCCTCACATCATCCTCTTTTCAAAGATTAATCTGTAGAAGTATTGCATACAATATTTGATTACTGGTTAATTTTCTGCCCTAATCCCGCTTCCCCCACCCCACCCCCCCTCTCACACACACCCTACCAATATTATGTTTTTCTTTCTCCAATCACTGACACTCATCCTATCCATTTTACAGTTTGTACTCTATAATAATAATAATAATGATATCATTTATCTTCAGTATAATATCATCATCCTAGATGAACAGACTATAAATAAACGAAACGTTCTATACTTGCTTGGCTGGTCATGTGCTTGGTTCGTGATTGTTGCTTACAGTCCAGCCGGCCGCACAAGGCCCTATCAGGACTTGTTCTGTGTTTAGCATGGTAAAACAATCGCACTGATTTTTTTCTGTTAAAAATTCTATCATTTTCTTTATGATCGATTGCCCTTTGCCATAGCATTGCCATTTTTAATTTGTTGATTGTTTTTGTTGGTCATACGCGCCTAGTTGTATGTCTGTTAAATAAACAAAGAGCCTTGAAAAAAAATCGCCCCCTCCCCCCCCCCTACCCCCCAAATAAAACAAATCACTCAAGCAAAAGTCACAGTAGCAGCACAACCAAACACCACCAATAATGATGACGATAACAACAACAATAATTATCATAATGATAATGATGATGATGATGATGATACTACTCATCATCATTATCAGAAGAAGAAGATACGTCGATGGTAGAATTTATAGTAATCGATCAAACCTGTCTGATCAGCAAACTCGGGCCATCGTCGTCATTATATTCATATTCATGCTAATGACAATAATAAATAACACGAAGGCTAACATAGTTACCTCTTGTATTGATGATGATGACGATGATGGTGATAACAAGAGCAGTATACAAGAAAGGACATGAACTGTTTATTCGTCAAAGATTCACTTTAAAACGTAGGCCTATGTGTACAGAACGCATACGAAATCAGCTATTTCTAACACTGCCGCTGCTGCTGCAACTCTACTGCTCCCAGTGCTGCTGCTACTACGACTATTGTTACTGTTACCACTACTGCTGCTGCAGCTACTGCTCTTACTGCTACTGCTACTGCTACTACTACTACTACTACTACTACTACTACTACATACAACCAATGAGACAGAAACAAAAGACAAAAAACGTAACTTCGGTGAACGGCTCCGAAATGGCGGGCACAACCACTACATATCCGTTCCGCCGAACGACGGAATACTTCGCCTTTCCCGTTCACTTTCCATCCAAGCTCAGCTTCCCTCCTGTGCACCCCCTCCCACGCCCCCCTCCTCCCCACCTCGTTTTGCCCCTCCCAGTTGGTTGTCGGGTAGCTTTCGGGTGGGCGGAGCACCCGG
The DNA here is from genome assembly GCA_011634625.1 of Babylonia areolata. NCBI lineage: Eukaryota > Metazoa > Mollusca > Gastropoda > Neogastropoda > Buccinidae > Babylonia > Babylonia areolata. The sequence goes on from JAAQRG010286867.1 coordinate 6,786, forward strand.
ATTGATTGTCAAGTTGTGTTGGGTAGCGGTGGTTTTGTGTGTGTGCTTTTGGCTGGCATGCTGATGTGGTTTGGGGAAGAGAATGGGGTTGGCATCAAGTGATGGGGATGAATCTCGGTGCATCTTGTGTGTGTGTGTGTGTGTGTGTGTGTGTGTGTGTGTGTGATTAATATCATGCTGTTTTGTCAGTTTTTTCAGTTCTTGACCTCTCTTCTCTCTCTCTCTCTCTCCCCACAACCTTCTCTTTTTCATTTCTAGAAACAACAGCCTAGACAAAACACAAATAAAGTCATAATTGAATTACTGTTAGAACATTTCCCATTCAGAAAACGAACGAACAAATCGCCTTGTCGTGGTTTTTGTTTTGTTTGTTTGTTGTTTTTTTTTTTGTTGTTGTTGTTGCTTGTTTGTTTATTTGTTGTTGTTTTTTGTTTTGTTTGTGTGTTTATTTGTTCTCACAAGGCGGTGGACGGGACTCTTTCCACCCACAATCATCCAGCCTTAAGATAACAAGTTCAACGTGCGAACGCTGTTTATTCTTGTAATGGAACGAAACAGTAATCAGTTTGGGTTTTCTTTATGGTCTGTTCTCTCTTCTCAAACAAGGCATGCACATCTGTCATTGTATAACAACTCAGTGTTAAACGCGGACTTCGCATGATCAGTATTTGCATATACAACAAGAGTTGTCCCAAGTGACTTGATGTAAGTACGACAAACACATGCTTGGAAAGGACTGTTGTTGTTGTTGTTTTTTAATTAAGAAAAAAAGAACTAAAGCAAACTTTCGTTGCCGTTGTAAAAATATAGCAGAAAAGGAGAATACAAAGACTTCGCGAAAACTATGAACGCTAACAAAAAGAAGAAGAAATGATTCACGTCGTTCCACTGGGCATTCGATCACTAATTCATTCGTCTGCCTTTCCTCACATATGAGCGACAGAGCAGCCAACTGTCAAAACTGCTCAAGCAAGACGGTGGTGACGGCAGCGTCACGTGACCCAGGAGGGCGGAATGACGAACCAATAGGACACGACGACCCACCGCCCCACCCCACCCCCACTCACCCCTCCCTCTCCCTTCCACTGGGACAGTGACGCACATGAAAGGCGCTGGGAGAGGGGTGAAGGGGGAGGGCTGGGAGGTGGGGCAAAAAAGGGAGGGTCTGAGAACAGACAGAGAGGCGGGTGGGTGGATGGGGGAGTGGGAAGGAGAAGAGAAAGGGGTAGATGTGGATCAGGTCTGGAGGTACCCGGAGTGACGGTTCACAAGGCGCGTGGCCGCACTGGGGACAGAGAAAGGCGTCATCACAACTGTGTGGCTGAGGGTCGTGGAACTTGACCGTGTCAGGACACACCTCCTGTTGCCCCCCTTTCTCTGGTAGCGCTGCTTGAGGTCAGGCCGCTCATCCACCTGCAGCCCCCCAGACCCCGGAGAAAGGCATCGTGTGGTTTCAGGAAGAAAAGCAAGTGCTGAGGTTGGGAAGGAGGGGGAGGCTTCAACAGAAAAGAGCGCGTCATCTGTCCTTCCTTCATCACCACGGACCTCTCTCCACCTTCTGTCCGGTGATACACAGTCCCCGTGTCTGAACAACTGGTGACGTACAGTTTGCTGGTGGGCCAGTGAGGCCAGGTCTGTGGCTGCCAGTGTGTGCCATTGTGTGCCAGTGTGTGCCATTGTGTCATGCTGTCGGAAAGTGCACAGTCTGTGTTTATGTGTGTGTGGGAGGAATGGGGGACTCAATTTAGTGTGACATCCACTCTGTGTGTTGTTAATGATAAGGACCGCGACCACGTGCAGTGTTTGGCGGAGTGCACAGCAGGGTTGGGTTTTTGTTTTGTTTTGTGTTGCTTTGTTCCGGGTAACTAACCCCAAGTCCGCATTGACTGCATGACACTGACACTAATGTCACGAACGAAGAATAGAAACGGGATTTTAATAAATAATAGCGAGCGTAGCTTTTTGTAAGCGAGTTATGTTTAGCAAGAGGCTTGCTTGACTGACTTTGTAGCTAAAGTCAACACGGTGAATGACAGTTGAATCAGTACATGAGATCACCCCTCCCCCCCTCCTCTCTTCAGTCCCCGCACTGGCACTGTGCTGTTTAGACTGAACAGGCCCGCTTGCATGCGTGTGGTGTTGTTTTAACACGGGCCATTGCCGACAAGCAACAAGCCATATCGGCTCCCCCCATACACGGGGATTACGCGATCCGGGAAGTGGCTGGTTCAGTCCAAGCACGTTGAAGTTCCACATCTTGCAGTCCCCGACAGTCATCAGCTGTGACATCTATCTACCCCAAGGATAATGGACTGCTGGCTGTGAGTATAGTCAACTCTTGGGAAACAGGGCCGTTTGACCCTAAAGAGGCAAAAGAACGTTTCGTAATTCTGATGCTTCTTCGGCGAGAGAAAAAAAAAGGAGGAAACCCAAACAAGTAAAACAAATTTTAAAAAGGAGGAAAACTTCGCATCATTTTTTTCATTACACAGCAGCTGACTGGACTACACTTATGGCGTAGATTGTGGATTATAATGATGGTTTGATTCCACCAGTTGTTTGTATACCACAAGGATCTCGTCATGTGGGTCTTTTGTTTGAAGCTATAGTTGAGTGATTGGTTTTTAGGACGGATCGCATTGCCAGTGTGACGAAAACAACCAAGCGACTGTATGATTGTTCCGACAATCAACGCAGTGCCTGCTATTGATTGTTCACCACGCCAACATCGCAGACAGGGGATCCACAGAAAATGGGGTCAGGAAACGCAGACGTTCTTTGAAGTCTTTCCCGGTTGAAAAACTGCCAATCCGATAATTTTCCCCGAACGTTCTTTCTGCAGACAGTTTCTCCGTTACAGCAGACACATAGAAGAGCCAGCCATTGCCAGTGTGTCTGGTGATTGCCTGGTTGCTCGGTCTTCGTCATAAATCTTCATCAAGTCGCTGTTCGTTACTGTTGACCCAAAACGGAAACGAGTGACGCCATTTATTCTCATCTCCAGAAGCCATTGTTCAAGTGATTGATGACTGAGAGATGTGATGGACACTTCCATCTGGCTTCAATTACAGTGTTTTTCAAAGTGCATAGATGTCCGTGTGGTCACCTGACGAAAAGGAGTGCATGCTACAAACAGTAATCAGCAAACTGTGAATGCCTAAAACGTGACAATCCTTTCAAAACTAACACATAACCTGGAAACCTCATTGCTAAACTGTGTGTACATAAAACGTAAAAATCGCATAAAAAAATCAACAACAACAAAACGCGATTGCAGCTTTCCTACTTCTTCATCTTGAGACGATTCTTCCTTCAGTAGACTTTGTCTCACCTATTCAGAGGTCCAAATATTCCCCCAACAAGAAGAGGATATTGTTCATTAACCAAGTCTCCTCGCCGTATCCTCCAGTGCTGTTGTGGTCATCTGTGGTCAGCTCCCTGTTGTGGTCATCTGTGGTCAGGTCCCTGTTGTGGTCATCTGTAGACAGGCTGTAGATAGGTCCCTGTGGTGGTCAGCTGTAGACAGGCTGTATACAGGTCTCTGTTGTGGTCAGCTGTGGTCAGTGTCTCTGTTGTGGTCAGCTGTGGTCAGTCTCTGCAGGAAGTCCTTGGAGCCAGCCAAGGTGGACGGGGTCAGTCTGTGGCCGGTGCTAGGCCGGAGAGCGGACATCAAAGACATGATGCTGGGGACCGTGCTGCCCTACCACCTGGCGGGGCTGGGCCTTCTCCGGCCTCTGGCCATGGAGGGTGAGTATGTGTGTGTGTGTGTGTGTGTGTGTGTGTGTGTGTTCAATTTCATTTAATGTCTGTCCACATTACGTGATATTAAACATGAAAAAAGGGGGGGTGGGGGAGGGGTGGGGGGGGGGGGGTGAAAACAATACTATTCACAGCATTGATTTAACAACAATATCAGAGAATAACTTTCCAACTCTAAAACATAATGATTTATAGACGTTTTTCTTTAAACTTTTTTATTTTTTTTTATTTTTTAAATTTTTTTTACGAATTGAACAATAAAAGCAAAGGTGATAGCAACAATCCAATTGGACTATTTTACAAAGATTTGAAAAAAGAGAAAAAAAATCAGACAGTGATAAGTCCAATAATTCTTGACAGCTCCTCCCTCCCTCCCCCGTGTGTGTGTGTGTGTGTGTGTGTGTGTGTGTGTGTGTGTGTGTGTGTGTGTGTGTTGGTTTTTGGTTGGAAACGGGAAAAATAATGAGAAAAAAACAGCTACAGTGATTATGCTGATAATAGTGTTGATGATGATGATAGTGATGGTGAAAATGTTAGTGGAATGTGCGGATCTGAGGATATAGGTGTATATGTCTGTATAAACAACTCATCTGAAAAACGCGAATTACAGGCACAAAGAATCAGATACCCAATTAAATGACGATAAATTGACGTGATATAGATATTTATGATGATGATGATAACGAGAAGGAGAGGAGAACGAGGCATGACAAGAATTATGGATATGGACAGAACATCCCAGATAATAATTCCATTAATAATAGCGATCTTTCGGCCGCGTTTAACACGATCGACCACGTTATCCTGCTTCGTGATCTCGAGCATGTCTTTTGCATTCGAGACATGGCTCTGTCATGGTTCAGATCACATCTGCCTGATAGGACTCAAACAGCTGTGGCTGAAGGCCCGATGACAGCAGCATCCTGACTAAGTATAGCGTTCCACAGGGTTCACTACTGATTTCTGTTTTGTTTATTCTCTACACACATTCACTTGATCACATTTTCAAAGAACACTCCACCAATCTTCACGCATTTGCACATGACACACAGATGCAGAAATCAGCTGCCCTAGAAAAATAAGCACAGCCATATCAGACATGCAGACATGCATTTCACGAGTTAAAAAGCGGAGTGGTGGCCTAGCGGTAACGCGTCCGCCCAGGAAGCGAGAGAATGTGAGCGCACTGGTTCGAATCACGGCACAGTCGCCAGTGTTTTCTCCCCCTCCAGTAGACCTTGAGTAGTGGTCTGGATGCTAGTCATTCGAATGAGATGATAAACCGAGGTCCCGTGTACAGCATGCACTTAGCGCACGTAAAAGAACCCACGGCAACAAAGAGGTTGTCGCTGGCAAAATTATGTAGAAAAATCCACTTCGATAGGTAAACAATTTTTTTAAATGCATGCAGGAAAAATTGCAAACAAGAGAGGCAAGGTCTTCAAGACTCACTTGTGATATTATACTTAATCGAACAAAGGAATTATGGAAAGAAAAGAAAAAGAATAAGAAAAAAAGAAAAAAGAAAAAAAAGAAGAAAAAAAAAGAGAAAAAAAAAGAAGACGCAGCCATCTTGTCAAGAAGCCCTGTTGCAAGTCACTAATCGTTGACGTACACAGTATGACGTTTTTTCTCCAGGACCTAAGTATAAATCACATCACATTGTGCAAAATCTGTTATTTCCCGAAAAAACTACAAGTTGGGAGAATGTGCATTATGAAAGGTCTTCACACTTGTTTTCCTTCGCTTCTGCTTTGTCACACACCTCTTTGTGCCGTTTGATCCACTTGGATGGGACTGCTTTGGTTTTTGCTGCTTTTTCAGTTGGTAGTAGTGGAGTAATAATGATGATAATGATAATCATAAAGTAATGATCATCATCATCACCACAATGACAATAATAATAGTAATTTCACACAGAGAAGTCTGTTGTGATAAAAAGAAATACAGATATAAATGCAAATATACAAATATAAATAGTCAACATTATTATTATTATTGTTATTCTTGATGTTGTTGTTGTTGCTATCATCATTATAATCATAAGCAGTAGTAATTTATTTTCTTTGAATTTTGTGTCTTTGGCAATACCCATGCAGGGTCCATTTCTAACGACGGACGAGTTGTTGGATGTTCACCTTCACTGTCACGTTGTTCCGTGTGACAGTTGTTGGATGTTCACCTTCACTGTCATGTTGTTCTGTGTGACAGTTGTTGGATGTTCACCTTCACTGTCACGTTGTTCCGTGTGACAGTTGTTGGATGTTCACCTTCACTGTCACGTTGTTCCGTGTGACAGTTGTTGGATGTTCACCTTCACTGTCACGTTGTTCCGTGTGACAGTTGTTGGATGTTCACCTTCACTGTCATGTTGTTCTGTGTGACAGTTGTTGGATGTTCACCTTCACTGTCATGTTGTTCTGTGTGACAGTTGTTAGATGTTCACCTTCACTGTCACGTTGTTCCGTGTGACAGTTGTTGGATGTTCACCTTCACTGTCACGTTGTTCCGTGTGACAGTTGTTGGATGTTCACCTTCACTGTCACGTTGTTCCGTGTGACAGTTGTTGGATGTTCACCTTCACTGTCATGTTGTTCTGTGTGACAGTTGTTGGATGTTCACCTTCACTGTCATGTTCTGTGTTACAGTTGTTGGATGTTCACCTTCACTGTCATGTTGTTCCGTGTGACAGTTGTTGGATGTTCACCTTCACTGTCATGTTGTTCTGTGTGACAGTTGTTGGATGTTCACCTTCACTGTCATGTTGTTCTGTGTGACAGTTGTTGGATGTTCACCTTCACTGTCATGTTCTGTGTTACAGTTGTTGGATGTTCACCTTCACTGTCATGTTGTTCCGTGTGACAGTTGTTGGATGTTCACCTTCACTGTCATGTTCTGTGTGACAGTTGTTGGATGTTCACCTTCACTGTCATGTTGTTCCGTGTGACAGTTGTTGGATGTTCACCTTCACTGTCACGTTGTTCTGTGTGACAGTTGTTGGATGTTCACCTTCACTGTCACGTTGTTCCGTGTGACAGTTGTTGGATGTTCACCTTCACTGTCATGTTCTGTGTGACAGTTGTTGGATGTTCACCTTCACTGTCATGTTCTGTGTGACAGTTGTTGGATGTTCACCTTCACTGTCATGTTGTTCCGTGTGACAGTTGTTAGATGTTCACCTTCACTGTCATGTTGTTCTGTGTGACAGTTGTTGGATGTTCACCTTCACTGTCATGTTGTTCCGTGTGACAGTTGTTAGATGTTCACCTTCACTGTCACGTTGTTCTGTGTGACAGTT
>JAAQRG010286886.1:0-2500 GCA_011634625.1 Babylonia areolata
AGAGAGAGAGAGAGACAGATAGAGAGGCTGAGAGAGCGAGAGAGAGAGAGAGAGAGAGAGAGAGAGAGAACGCAAGAACGCAAGAATTTTATTGTATAGGCCATATGACCCGTTACAACAGATCGTGCGGACAATGTCAGAGTAAACCGCTGTTATAGTACACTAAAAGTCAAGAAAGGAAAAAAGCATTAACGACGTCGGTTTGCATCATAAATGTATCTTCCAGTGTCATGGAGGCAATGCTCGTCTTGCATCAAATGCTGAAACCTAGTCATTGACGGATAAAGAGAGACAGATAGAGAGGCTGAGAGACAGACAGACAGACAGACAGAGAGATGATGTTGATGATGACAAGAGAGAGAGAGACACACACACAGACAGACCGACCGACCGACAGACAGACAGACAGACAGACGCAGTATAAAGGAGCACGCCCCCTTCTCCCCGTTGACTCTTTTCCCTGTCAAAGACCCCGTTTCCCCTGCACCACGGGGGCACGGGAAGTCATCTGGAGTTACCTGCAGTGCCATTGGCTGGCCTATCAACGCGGGATAAGTCCAGCTGATGACACACAGCCGATCTTTGCCGAAGGCTGCCGGACTTTGCCGAGCTTTTGTGTTCTGGGGAGGGAGACAGGAGGAGGCTGGGGGAGACTCTCTCTCTCTCTCTCTCTCTCTCTCTCTCTGTGTGTGTGTGTGTGTGTGTGTGTGTGTGTGTGTGTGTGTGTGTGTGTGTGTTTGAAAGAACAAAAATTTATGGGCCTATAGAGTGCGCGCGAACGCACGCACGCATGTACTCACGCACACACACAAACACACGAACATCTACATCCACACACGAACATCCACATCCACACAAACTCTCATACAAACACAGACACACACACACTCACATGCACGCACACACGCACGCACATGCACACACGCACGCACATACACGCACACACACACACACACACACACACACACACACACACCGACAAGACAAAAACGAAAAATTAAAAAAAAAGAAAATATTAAACGGCAACTCCCCCACCCCCACCCCGCCCACCCAAGCCCCTCCCCTCCCACTCCCCCTCCTCCACCTCCCTAATCGCCCCCACTTACCCTTTCCCTCATACCTCCCCCTTAACCCTCACCCCCCTGTTCCCCCTTTCTGTTCTAAAGAACCATCCCCCCAACCCTGTGTTCAGCGACCAGAGAAATAGATCCTATGTCTGCTTTTGACGTCTGAGTTTGAAGCTCCGGCCCGACAAGCGCGGGGTGGGGGGTAGGATCGAACCCAGGCCCGCAGCTGGCAGCCAGAGAAAAGGAGCAGGGGGGTGGGAGGGGGGAGGGGAGGTGGTGGACAGTGGGGGGAGGGGGTGGGGGTGGGGGGGTATTTCTCTGATCTTCTGGCTGGAATGGTGCTTAGGACTGCTCCGGTGAGGAAAGGACGTCTCTTGCTCCGTGTGTGTGTGTGTGTGTGTGTGTGTGTGTGTGTGTGTGTGTGTGTGTGTGTGTGTGTGTGTGTGTGTGTTTCTCTCTCCTGTCTGTGTCTGAGTTTTTCTGTCTGTGTTTCTGTCTGTGTTTCTGTCTGTGTCTGTCTGTGTTTCTGTCTGTGTCTGTGTCTGTCTGTGTCTGTGTTTCTCTCTTTCTCTGTCTGTTTTTCTTTCTGTCTCAATGTGTGTTTCTCTCTGTGTCTGTCTGTGTGTTTCTCAGTGTCTCGGTCTCTCTCTGTGTCTGTGTATGCATCTGTGTGTTTCTCTTTCTCTCTGTGTCTCTGACTGTGCGTTTCTCTCTGTGTCTGTGTGTTTCTCTGTCTGTCTGTGTCTGTGTGTTTCTCTCTGTGTCTGTGTTTCTCTTTCTGTCTGTGTCTGTGTGTTTCTCTGTCTGTCTGTGTCTGTGTGTTTCTCTCTGTGTCTGTGTCTGTGTTTCTCTTTCTGTCTGTGTCTGTGTGTTTCTCTCTGTGTCTGTGTGTTTCTCTGTGTGTCTGTGTTTCTCTTTCTGTCTGTGTGCTTCTCACTGTGTCTGTGTCTGTGTGTTTCTCTTTCTGTCTGTATCTGTGTCTTTGTGTTTCTCACTGTGTCTGTCTGTGTCTGTGTGTTTCTCTTTCTGTCTGTGTCTGTGTGTTTCTCTCTGTGTCTGTCTGTGTCTGTGTGTTTCTCACTGTGTCTGTGTGTTTCTCACTGTGTCTGTGTCTGTGTGTTTCTCACTGTGTCTGTGTGTTTCTCACTGTGTCTGTGTCTGTGTGTTTCTCTTTCTGTCTGTATCTGTGTCTTTGTGTTTCTCACTGTGTCTGTCTGTGTCTGTGTGTTTCTCTTTCTGTCTGTGTCTGTGTGTTTCTCACTGTGTCTGTGCCTGTGTGTTTCTCACTGTGTCTGTCTGTGCCTGTGTGTTTCTCACACACTCACAAGTACACACGCGCGCGCACGCACGCACGCACACACACACACACGCACACACTCACACACACACACACATACACTCACACACACACCCACACACATACACACACACAC
>JAAQRG010286886.1:7500-10000 GCA_011634625.1 Babylonia areolata
TGTGTGGGAGGGAGGGGGGGGGAGGGGGCCAAGACATACTGAAAAATGGGACTGGGTTCATCGTTGAAAGGATTTTAGAAGATGGCGAAATCATTGGTAGTATTAGTCATTCCTGTCTGGAGGCTCTCTCTCTCTCTCTGTCTCTTTCTCTGTCTCTCTGTGTCTCTCTATCTCTCCCTGTGTCTCTGTCTCTCTCTCTCTCTCTCTGTGTGAATTCATTGTCTTGAATGAGTTACTGAAAGATACGTTATCTCCCTTAATGTTCATTTGGTTGGGAGGTGTTGGGAAAGCCGCTCAGGAGGGTTTACCACTGTCTGTCTGTACAACTTTCTTCAGCATCTCTCTCTCTGTCTGTCTCTCTCTCTCCAACTGTCTGTCTGTACAACTTGCTTCAGCATCTCTCTCTCTGTCTCTGTCTCTCTCTCTCCAACTGTCTGTCTGTACAACTTGCTTCAGCATCTCTCTCTCTGTCTCTCTCTCTCTCTCTCCAACTGTCTGTCTGTACAACTTGCTTCAGCATCTCTCTCTCTCTCTCTCTCTCTCTATCTCTCTCTCTCTCTCTCTCCAGCTGTCTGTCTGTACACCTTTCTTCAGTATCTCTCTCTCTCTCTCTGTCTCTGTCTCTCTCTCCAGCTGTCTGTCTGTACACCTTTCTTCAGCATCTCTCTCTCTGTCTCTGTCTCTGTCTCTCTCTCCAGCTGTCTGTCTGTACACCTTTCTTCAGTATCTCTCTCTCTCTCTCTCTGTCTCTGTCTCTCTCTCCAGCTGTCTGTCTGTACACCTTTCTTCAGTATCTCTCTCTCTCTCTGTCTCTGTCTCTCTCTCCAGCTGTCTGTCTGTACACCTTTCTTCAGTATCTCTCTCTCTCTCTCTGTCTCTGTCTCTCTCTCCAGCTGTCTGTCTGTACACCTTTCTTCAGCATCTCTCTCTCTGTCTCTGTCTCTGTCTCTCTCTCCAGCTGTCTGTCTGTACACCTTTCTTCAGTATCTCTCTCTCTCTCTCTCTGTCTCTGTCTCTCTCTCCAGCTGTCTGTCTGTACACCTTTCTTCAGTATCTCTCTCTCTCTCTGTCTCTGTCTCTCTCTCCAGCTGTCTGTCTGTACACCTTTCTTCAGTATCTCTCTCTCTCTCTCTGTCTCTGTCTCTCTCTCCAGCTGTCTGTCTGTACACCTTTCTTCAGTATCTCTCTCTCTGTCTCTGTCTCTCTCTCCAGCTGTCTGTCTGTACACCTTTCTTCAGCATCTCTCTCTCTCTCTCTCTCTGTCTCTGTCTCTGTCTCTCTCTCCAGCTGTCTGTCTGTACACCTTTCTTCAGTATCTCTCTCTCTCTGTCTCTGTCTCTCTCTCCATCTGTCTGTCTGTACACCTTTCTTCAGTATCTCTCTCTCTGTCTCTGTCTCTGTCTCTCTCTCTCCAGCTGTCTGTCTGTACAACTTGCTTCAGCATCTCTCTCTCTGTCTCTGTCTCTCTCTCTCTCTCTGTCTCTGTCTCTCTCTCTCCAGCTGTCTGTCTGTACACCTTTCTTCAGTATCTCTCTCTCTGTCTCTCTCTCTGTCTCTCTCTCTCCAGCTGTCTGTCTGTCTGTATTTCTTATTCATATATTTTTCTGTGTGTCTGTCTATCTGTTTGTCTGCCAGTCTACTTATCTATCAGTCTGTCTGTCTATCTGACTGTTTGTCTGTCTAACTATCTGTCTGTCTGTCAGTCTGTCTACTTGTTTATCAGTCTGACTGACGTCCTATCTACTACATTTGTCTGTCTGTCTACCTATTTAGCTATCAGTCTATATATATGCATGTCTATCTATGGGTCTGTCTGCCTGTTAATCTGTCTGTGTAACAGTAATAAACGCTGATTCAGCGCTTTTTCTCAAATCGAACTCAGAGCGTTTTACCCCCCCCCCTCCCCCAAAAATCATTGACTATAAATAACGAAATAATACGCATACAGCCCCCACACACACACACCAGCTGACCCCTTGATGACAGACCAAGCGAAGAAATGTCGACGACGATCAGCGATAATGAGCGACAGGAAGAGGCCGCCGACAGTGCAGTGACAGGGGTGAGGGGGCTCTGTCCGGCCTGCCCCCCTGCCCCCCGACCCCCGCCCCTCCCCCCACACTTTCCACACCAACCATCCTTCTCCCCCCCATCTCTCTCCCCAGCCACACGAGTACTGCAGTCACGACGTATAAGGTTAGATACAACTTCATTGCCTGTGAAGGAACAGAACTTCAGTGTGTTGGCTCCAATGTATGTAGCGTTCATCACATGAAGCACAACCACTTTTAAGACACGGATATTAATGAAAATAGCCAACACAATAACTGAAGTAATGAATGATAAATAAATATGCAACACAATGACTAAAGTTAAAAGACTGTTATTGACAAGGTAAGAAAAACCACACATCTCTGACAGCAGAATATCAAATAAGCGAAACATGGTATTTGTATTTGTATTTCTTTCTATCACAGCAGATTTCTCTGTGTGAAATTCG
>JAAQRG010286888.1:0-13827 GCA_011634625.1 Babylonia areolata
CTGACAGAAGCAATTAAATTTCCCTGAAAGACTTTTGATACAATTGAAGAATAACAATGAATATCAGTGTTTTCATGCACACATTCTTGATATACAAGGGAATTAAATGTGACACATGTCAGAAGCGTTGTAAGTCCAGTAATTTGTTTTCCAACATTTAATTGGAGCTTTGTTAAAATTAGATAGTACTGTGTTATGCAGCTCTTGAAATCAAAGAAATGCAGCAATTATCAATATACAGCATGAACTGATATTCTCAGTTACTGGATGATTAATCTAAAGGGATAACACTTGTGACGTGACACATTTTATAAAAGGAATGATAACACTGAAAAATTTATATGTGTGTTTTTCACTTGCTCAAAATGTCTGGATTTTTTCCAAATGAAAATTGTAGTTATATATATTTCGAAAAAGCCACTTTTTAAGTAGAGTCACACAGTACAAGCATGACTATAATGTAGCAGAACTAACAAAATGGCTGAGATCAATCTGTTAAGCTAACATATATAAATGAACGGATGCAAAGTTGATGAAATAAGCTTATCTCCACATTCAAAAGTTAAATTTTCCAGATTTGATTTGTGGTGAACACTTGTGGCTTACCACCATTTATCAACCCTTCATTGTCAAATTGACCCAAGGGAATTACTTGAATAGAAAATCCAGTTTGTTAACATCTCAGATCTATTTTTGAGATATTGATGAAGTAATCTGCCAGGCAATTTGTTTTGTAGCTCTGTTGATTTTATCAGGAAGAAAAATGTCCACAAATGCAACTCATGGGATGTAAACAAATGTTGATTCTGCTTGTTTGATAGTTAAAGCAAATTTGCTTGAAAAATGTAACAATGTAATGAATAATTGATAGCGATAACCTTGCAACCATACAAACTTCCATTGATGGTTTCATAGTTGATTAAAAGTAAAACTTTATTGAACGCTCCTGACAAATGCCACACAAAAGTTGTTGAAAACTAAGCTTTGATCAGTGTCTGTTCTGATGAAATTTATGATTGTGATTGTATCTAAAGATAAAATGAATTTTATTGAAACTTCTGGTGTTTTGAATGCAGTACAACGGCTTTTATTTTGGAACGTTTCTGCCCAACCTTTTTTTTTTTTTCAATAGTTGTTCATCATGTACACATTTTTCAACACATACACCACTCATACAGTCAATCATCACACCAGAATGTTGTTTTCCTGACTAATTTATTCACTGAAGTGAGTGACTCCCCAGGTATGTTCTTGTTTCCATAATCCAAACTCAGACATGGATTACGCGATCTTTAATGTGCATATTTGAAGATCAAATATGCACATTAAAGATCCTGTGATCAGCGTTCGGTGGGTTATGGAAACAAGAACAAATCCAGCATGCACACCCTTGAAAATGGAGTATGGCTGCCTACATGGTGGGGTAAAAACCGTCATACGTGTAAAACCTCACTCTTGTACATGTATACGAGTGAACGTGGGAGTTACAGCCCACGAAGAAGAACAACAACAACACATAATAATTATTTTCTCTATTCATTTTACTTCAAGAAAACATACACTTTTACATACTTTTGAGCATTATTTTAACCTGTCCAGTGCTTGTAAGACATCAGCTGACATCCTGCACAGTGTTGCCAAGGTGTCTATAAGACATCCACTGATGTCCTGCATCTATTCCGAATTTTCTTTCATTGGAGTTTCGTTCAGTGAACATAAACATACTCTCTCTGAATGGTTGGTTTTACCCTTTCGCTGCCAGGGAAATAAGATTTAAGCGAAATCTATTTGCCGGGTTTTTTTTTCCAAAAAAAATGGGTATATATTTTTAAAAAATTCTGTGCTCTTTGTTATTGGAGAAAGACCCATAAAAGTATATATATTTTCTGAAAGATAAATTAATAAAGAATACAAAACACATGATTTTTTCCAATTTCATAACTTTTCAGTAATATGCTGTTGTTTTGAAATCAGTGTTTTGTTTTTTGTCACATTTTCAACTTGTTTGTTACAAACATTAGTCAGATAATTTACACTATAATATATTTTCTGGAGAAATGGATAATACCTGTCCACATAAATTATACCAGAACAACCACAATGAAATTAAAAAAAACAAACCCACAATGCATTGACTTGTGACTGCTCCAACTCCAGGTGATAACATGGATGTGAGGCCACACCCCCTTGGTCTCCACCCCCTCCTCTTCACCCCTCTCACAGGTTTCCACACCCCTCCTCTTCACCCCTCTCACACAGCCACTTTATCCAGTTCTCATCAGACTGCGTTGGCTGAGTGTGTTGACACAGTGTGTCCTGCAAATAATTTGATCACTTTCTGTCGTCTGCTGTAGCTGTTCAGCCGGCATCACTCACTGATAGTCATATCACTGATAGTCTCTTCATTGCTCCCTTTATTTTCTATCATATCGTCTGATAAAAGTTGATCACTGTCTTCTTAGAATTTACGCTTCAATTCTTTCTGAGCATCAGCTAACGAAAGCAAACTTAGTTGATTTTGTGAATCTCTTGAGCATGGCGTCCGACATTTTGCTGTGCGAGCGAGGAGCCAGGTACAAACACTGCGGCAGTAACCCAACTAAAACATTCAAATAAAGGACTGCCTCATGATGTAGCGGGTTTTCTAGCTATGAATAGAATCTAGAATGATTCCCCAGGCTAAAGCTACCAGTATGTTTGTCAACGAACTAAATGCAAACCAAGGAAAAGTCAGAATATGTCGATAACAAGTTATCTCATCATTGTGGCAGCGAACCGTACACGCTTGCGCTAACAAGTTATCTTGTCATATAGGCAGCCTAGGGGTTATTGTGTATATGTGTATGGATTATAGAGATACCATTTGTATGAGCATACTTTGGTGGAAGACAATTTTCTTCTCAATAATGATTTGTGAACTGGACCAGATGAAGCGAGCATGGAAAGAGGGTTTTGGTAATATGCAAAAGAGGTATCAAAACTTTGTCCAGCAAAGACAGTGGTCTCAGTCAGTGGATTTACACAACTTGCAGGCTATGCAAATAATTATGGACAGAAGTAACGATAGAGATGGATCTCTCTTGTCTGATGATTCATTTGAATACATAGATGATGATGACATTGACATCAACATTTGACGACTGGTCAGTCTCTGCCATAGCAGTCATCACTTTTGAGCAGATGACAGTGACAGAGATATGGGCAAGGATGTGGTGTACTTTGGGAGTGGGGAGGTGAGGGAAAGGAGTGGTGTAAGACAATAGGTTTTCAGCCAGTGAGAAAGCATAGAACTAGAACGGGGTGTGGCTATAGATGTCAGAGAA
The DNA here is from genome assembly GCA_011634625.1 of Babylonia areolata. Lineage (NCBI taxonomy): Eukaryota > Metazoa > Mollusca > Gastropoda > Neogastropoda > Buccinidae > Babylonia > Babylonia areolata. The sequence continues at coordinate 3,324 of JAAQRG010286888.1, forward strand.
CTATGTCACTGATAATTGCTGCAGTTTGGTCAACTGCCACCAATGCATGGTTTTCATGAAACCCAGGGTCAAAAGTGCAAAAGACAGGAAAAAAGCATGTTTTATTTTATTTATTTATTTATTTATTTATTTATTTTTTTACACTTTTTGTCACTGACAAGAGCAGCAAAATGGTTTGCACAGCAGATTATTTTTGTTGGCCCACGTGCAGCACAGCCTGAGTGTCATCAAAACGCTTATACCTTAGAAGGGAAAGTTCTTTGGCGTTACAAAGCTTAATTGCGCAGTTCTGAGAATATGATTGACCCTTTATGTTGATGGAACCCACGTTTATTATTGTCGGGACAGTTATTTACTAACGTGTCTTCAACTAGTGCAAGAGTTGTGGTGGTTATCACAAATATATAATATGTTTTATTTGTATCTATGGGTATATGCTGACATAGTGACAACAAGCATGCCATTCCCAGCTATAGTCTGTATTCATTTTGGATGTCATTTGTTGTACAAAAATGGTTATCTTCACTGAGAAATGCCCGAGGTTATCTGCTGTCAAAATAATTAGGAAAATAGCCCAGATTCAGAATCCACTTTCATTTTCCATTACAGAAAAACATTTGCTTTCTTTCAGTATCTTATATAGCTTTTTGCCAGAATTTGTTTTAATTATTACCCCTGATTCCTCAAAATTCCCGGGCAAGGAGAAAGTTAAAAAAAAAAAAAAAAAAAATTTTAAATGATAATAATAACAATAATTTTTTTTAAATTTTTTTTTTCTGGCACTGAATGTGTTAATATTTCTTTTTTTTTTTTTTTTTTTTTTTTAGAATTGGTTTTTATCATGCCAAAAATTCCAGTAGTTCTGGAAGTCGAAGGTTTAATGGTTGGGGATTTGCTGAAATGTTTTGTTATTCATTAGATGGCCGTACGTGAAGGTGTTTACTGCTATATTGTATTTGATAGTTTATTGCCATTATATGCACCTGAATGGTGAGGGATTCACCATCTTATATTTTAATACTTATTTGATTTTGTGTTACTTGTTACCCATTTTTGACTCACTTGTGTAAACAAAGTGAGTCTGTGTTTTAACCCGGTGTTCGGTTTGATTTTGTGTTACTTGTTACCCATTTTTGACTCACTTGTGTAAACAAAGTGAGTCTATGTTTTAACCCGGTGTTCGGTTGTCTGTGTGTGTGTTTATGTGTGTCTGTGTGTCTGTGTGTCCATGGTAAACTTTAACATTGACATTTTCTCTGCAAATACTTTGTCAGTTGACACCAAATTTGGCATAAAAATAGGAAAAATTCAGTTCTTTCCAGTCATCTTGTTTAAAACAATATTGCACCTCTGGGATGGGCACAAAAAAAAAAAAAAGAAGCCTAATTATATGCAAACTACATTTACTGTTATATTTATATTTTTTGTATTCTCTAATCTTGGCACTTTGACCTCTTATTCTGACACAACAACAAGAGGAGTCATTATTACCATTTTTTGTTCAAACAGGAACTTCTTTTGCTCAGCATGGAATTTTTATTTATTTTGCAAACGTTTTGGTGCAGATAGTAAAAAAAAAAATTACTCTGTAATTAATGCTAGGGGACTTAATTTATCACAAGTGAGTCTTGAAGGCTTTGTCTCTCTTGTCTTGTGTTGTTTACTCAGTTTTAGCGACACACATCTGGTATTGTTAGGTACTTGCTGCTTCTTGCTCAGGCTATCTTCTGAGGAAACAGGGAACTGGATCAGTTGGTGTCATTGGCACTCATGGTCCGCAGTGGAGAGTGGTTCAATACTTGATGCAGATTAAGGTTCTTCTGATATGTGAGGTGACATTTGTTACCCTACCCCTTGCCTCTCCTTGGCTTTCATTATTTATATATTCCTTTGCTACCCTCATCCTTGCCCTCCCCAACCCCCCTTTTTTCTTTTTTTTATTAATATATAACTCTTATTTTAGTAACCCCCAACCCTTCCTCCCTTGCCTTTCATTAATATTTTACCCTTCATTTTGTTACCCTTCCCCTTGCTTTTTACTACATAACTCTTTATGTTATCCTTTATGTTATGAATTTCTCATCTTCCGTTCTCCTTTCTTTATTCCATACTTGGTAAGATTATTTTGTTATCCTTTTTTGTTTGGTTGTTTTGTGGTTTTATACTGGGTGGCTTATCCAATGTGATTCATACGTTTTGACTGGCTCCTTTTCTTTGTGAAAAATGTGGCTGGTTATATTTCTTATTTTGTGGTATGGTGTTCAATAATTTAAAGTTGTAATTGATGCCAATAATCTCCATGTTCATGTGTAATTATTGATTTCATTGATTTTTATAGATGGTGAAAAAGCTTCCATACACACCAGTAGATGGGTTGGTTATGTGGCATGTAAATAAAAATGATGAATTTGATTCTTTTTTTTCTTCTTCTTCTGTAATTCTGTGTGCATGTGTGGTTGTGTGTTGTGTATGGTATGTTGATCCTACCTTTATTTTATTTATTTATTTTTTTTTTTATATTCTATTTCTCTAATCCATGTTATTCTCACACATACAAGCATGCATTCATATGCCTATAATGTAAAGGAATTTAAGGATGCATTTTCTTTTCAACAAGTCATATTTCAAATGGAATGTATTTAGTCTGGTGATTTTTAAAGCTATTGGTTCTGTGTAGTTATGATATTGTCGTATTCACATCCATCTAAATATTTATTCAAAGTGACACACACAGTCACAGTTTATGTTCTCTTTATTTGTATACATTGTATTCATTCAAACACACACACATACTCTCACAAAGTCTTTTCATGCTCAGACATCTGACACGCACACAATATGCACTTTTTCAGTCTTGCTTTTTATTTTATAGAATTGTTCAACAATGTTATCAGTCAAACTTTTTACTGCAAGTCGCATGGTTGTTTTTCAGAATTTCTGTAATTCAGTGCAGTCCTGAAGAAAAGTTACGTAGACAACAGTCAATGAATAAAATTAATGTGGTCGTTTTTCAGAATTTCTGTAATTCAGTGCAGTCCTGAAGAAAAGTTACATAGACACCAGTCAATGAATGAAATTAATCATTGAAAATGTTTTACTTCAGAACTATTCAACAAAATACATGTGTGTGAATGTGGTAAACTTGTGCTGTTCTTTTTGTAGAGTGAAGCAGTTTAGAGCAGCTCATCCTTTATTATTTTACAGAAAAAAAGGAAAGAAAAGGAAATGGATGGGAAACTAGCCAAAGCCGGATCTTATGCTGCAATGAATACTTTCACATGGCACTTAAACTTTTGGATCTGGAGTAGTAATAAATCTGTCTGATAACAATCGTTATTCATCCTCATCATGGTTATCAGCATCAACAAACAATATTCATCCTGATCTGGGTCTTCAGCATCAACAATCAGTGTTTGTCCTTATCAAGGTCTTCAGTATCAGCATTCAATATTCATCCTTTTCATGCTCTTCAGCACCAACAATCAATATTCATCCGGAACAGAGTCGTCAGCATCTACAGTCTATATTAAAAAAACAACAACCAGAGACAAGACAAAAGAGATTTAATTGCACCAATGTTAAAAAAACACAGGAAATTGTTATGGTGGTGTTCATTCACTCATCCTTTTGCACCACTGCATATTTACTACCCAAGACTGAAACACTTTCAACGAATGCACCACTCTTGCAAAGCAACAAAATAAGATAAAAACAGAAATATTTGTCCTGGTCAGAATCATCCAGTATTATCAAAAATCAATATTCATCCTGATCTTCATCTTCATCATCACCATCGAAGGAGTCAGCTCCCACCTCCTCATAGTCCTTCTCCAGGACAGCCAGGTCCTCTCTGGCCTCAGCGAACTCCCCCTCCTCCATGCCCTCCCCCACATACCAGTGCACAAAGGCCCGCTTGGAGAACATGAGGTCAAACTTGTGGTCCAGGCGGGCCCAGGCTTCCCGGATGGCAGTGGTGTTGGTCAGCATGGTGACACTGCGGGGCACCTTGGCCAGGTCCCCACCTGGGACCACAGTCTGGGGCTGGTAGTTGATCCCCACCTGGAAAATGAAGGACAGTCTGTATGGTTTTCATCATCGTCATCGTTATTATTATGACAGAGGTAGGACGCGGATGAGGGTATAAGCAACAGTCGAGGGTGCATGCAAGAGTATGCACCAAGCACACTCACATGCATGTATGCATACAGTACACAAGTACACGAACAAGTGTGTACAATGCATGCTACATATATATACAATTACACACACACACACGTTTGTGCATGTACTAGCACTATTACATGACTGCCATCACCCACAATGGGTAAGCTGTACTAGCACTATTACATGACTGCCATCACCCACAATGGGTAAGCTGTACTAGCACTATTACATGACTGCCATCACCCACAATGGGTAAGCTGTACTAGCACTGTTACATGACTGCCATCACCCACAATGGGTAAGCTGTACTAGCACTATTACATGACTGCCATCACCCACAATGGGTAAGCTGTACTAGCACTATTACATGACTACCATCACCCACAATGGGTAAGCTGTACTAGCACTATTACATGACTGCCATCACCCACAATAGGTAAGCATTTGTTGATATTTTTATTATTACTTACCCGATAACACAATTGCTCATGTCTTTTTTGTAACTCTCTCTCTAGCTCTTTCTAGTTCTCCCTCACACACACATACAAACATACCCACACACGCACAAACATCCACACCTTGTCCCATTCTCTCCACACTCACTTTAAACCCAGTGGGACACCAATCGACAAACTGGATAGTGCGCTTGGTTTTGATTTTGGCGATGGCGGTGGTGATGTCTTTGGGCGTGGCGTCACCCCGGTACAGCATGCAGCAGGCCATGTACTTTCCATTCTGCTGGTTGCACTCCACCATCTGGTTGTCTGCCTCAAAGCAGGCATTGGTGATCTCCCCTACAGTCATCCTTTCACTGTAAGCCTGTAAGACGGTTAAGTAAGAAGTTCTGAAGCAGCAAAGGCATCTACAAATAAAAGACTTGCTGTTCATGACTGGAGATATCATTATCATCTGCTGAACAAAGTGATAAGATTACTGGGGGATATTTTTTTGAACTCTTGCTGTTCATGACTGGAGATATCATTATCATCTGCTGAACAAAGTGATAAGATTACTGGGGGATATTTTTTTGAACTGACTATCTGTGCATGTTTTGCTTGGTGGGTACTTTACATTACACACATATACTTGAATACATGCATGCATACAGACGTGCATGTGCATGTATACAAACGCAGGCCATTACGTACATCCACACAGACACTGACACACTTAGATTCACTTGAATACACATGCGCTTGCAAGCCTGCACACGTGCTCTCTCTCTCTCTCTCTCTCTCTCACACACATACACACAAACTCACACACACTACAAAGTGCATTTCAAACAACCTTGGACTCTAATATTAAACATCTACATAAACTGTTCAATAATAAAATGAGGATAGAAAAAAAAGGTAAGATTATTGTAAATGAAAGAAAACTACCAAAGATGGGGATGCCTGACAGTGCCATACCTTTTCAGAGGACAGGATGGGTGCCATGGTGGTGAGGGGGAAGTGGATGCGGGGGTAAGGCACCAGGTTGGTCTGGAACTCGTTCAAATCCACGTTCAGACAGCCATCAAACCTCAAGGAGGCAGTGATGGAAGATACCACCTGTGACAGATACACATGTTGATACGCACATTCTTGAAAGGAAACATGCTTGCATAAAATTAAATATATGCATGCATGTACATGCACGGAATGTGTGCAAGTACATGCAGGTAGACAAAAGCAACACACACACACACACACACAGAGCAACAAATACCCTTCTTCCTCACCCCATACAGATCATAGGCAACTTTAAACACACCACCACACAGCATGACCAGCCCACCCACACAAACAAGCACAAATAACACACTTACTCCATTCCCCATCCCGCCTGGCTCCCCTTACTCACCTGACTCATGGAACCCTCCTTACTTACCTAATTGATCAAGTGGTTGAATTTAGTTTAGGAACCTGGCATTCTTATCTGACTGATCAAGCGGTTGAAGTTGGTGTAGGAACACTCTTTACTTACCTGACAGATCAATTGGTTGAGGTTTGTGTAAGAACCCCCCTTACCTGACTGATCAAGCAGTTAAGGTTGGTGCTGGAACCCTCCTGACTTACCTGACTGATCAAGCGGTTGAGGTTGGTGTAGGAGGGCCTGTCGATGTCCAGCTTCTTTTTGCACAGTCCGTAAATAGCCTGGTTGTCCAGCAGGAAGGAGCAGTCACTGTGCTCCAGCATGGTGTGGGTGGCTAGCACCGAGTTGTATGGCTCCACCACTGAGGTGGCCATCTGGGGAGCCGGGTAGATGGTCACCTCCAGCTTGGACCGCTTGCCAAAGTCCACTGACAGCCGCTCGGCAAGGAGTGCGCCGAAGCCTGAACCTGATGGAGGGAAAAGGGGGGTACATTGTGTTAGGTGATCAGGTGAAATATAAACACCCCCCTCCCCCAATAAAAAAGAAAAGAAAGAGGACCAGGAGTGAAGAAGATTAGAATGAGGGGTGGTGGGAGGTGGAGAGAGAAGAGAAGGGTGTGGGAGGTATGGTATCACATTCTCTCTCTTACACACACACAACAACAACAACAACAACAACAACAATGCGCTCCCGATCCCCTCATACCCACTTCATTTCTCTCACCTCCCCTTTTCATACCTCTCTCTCCACACACACAACATAACAATCGCACCTCCCATCCCTTCTCATTTTCCTCTCACAATCTCTGGTTTGCCTTCTGATCTAGTATCACGCCTTCAGATGATCTTGAACAACGCTGCCAGTTGTTCTCAAAAAGCAAAAAACGAAAGATCATGTAGCCCCTCTTCATTAGTTGCCCATACAGTACAGAATTCAGTACAAAATTGGAATATTGGCTTATTGCAACTTTGGAGATTTCCTCCCATCTTACTTTTCTGTCCTTCATATTCACACTCCATCCCGTTCTCTCAGGTCTTCTAGAGAAAAGCTCCTTTGAATCCCCTAAGTCTCTTCAAAGACATTTGGTCAAAGGGCTTTTCAGCATCAAGCACCTTCTGTTTGGAATTATCTTCCTCTGGATCTCCAGCACTCATCAACTCTGTCCTCTTTCAAAAGTAAACTGAAAACCCACCTGTTCAAAATAGCCTTTGGATGTGACGAAGCATAATTCTTTGTCTCCTCCCACCCTCTGCACTCCCCTTGTCTCCCCCCCTCCATTGTAGAATTCCTGTGGTGTGTGTGCTTGTGGGTTGGTGCATGAGCATGTGGGCTTGTGTGTGTGTGTGTGTGTGTGTGTGTGTGTGTGTGTGTGTGTGTGTGTGTATGTGACTCTGTGTGTGTGTATGTGTGTGTGTGTGTGTGTTGTGCCTTTTTCCTCCGATTATTTATATATCTGCAATTTGTAGTATTGTATTGGTGGATACTGATCTTGTTGTCCACTTCTACGTCTTCATGTGCTCTTGTGTTGTATAATGCACTAATATATATGTACTGTTTCATGTGAGGCGCTTAGAGCCCATCCACTGGGAGTTTGCACCATATAAGTACAATGTATCATTATTATTACTAAAATAACAGATCTGATCCCCACTCCTTTTTTTTTTACCCATTTCCCCCTCACTTACCTCTCCTCTTCCTACTTCTGTCCACACACACATGACACACTCACACCCATTCCATGCACACCCAAACACACACACACACTCCACACCCACCCATGTACACACACACACCATACTCACACCCAAAACCCATCCACCCACGCATACACACACACACACACCACACATCCACTGCCCACCCACCTATAATACATATACACACACATGCCACACTCACACCCGCTCACCACCAACCCAAAAATACACACCCATGACACACTCACACCCGCTCCCCACCCATCCATACATACACGCCACACTCACTTCCCATCCACCCATATATACGCATACGCACCCCACTCATACCCATCTCCCCAACCATCCACACACACACACTCACACACATGCAACACTCACACCCAATACCTTCCTCCCCCTCCAACCCCTCACCCCACACACACACACATGCCACACTCACACCAATTCCCCACACACCCACACACATACACGTCATGCTCACACCCACTCCCCACCCACCAAAACGCACGTGTCACACTCACAACCTCTCCCCCACCCTTCTCCCTAACCCCTACTCCTACCCCTTCAAGAACACAGTCTGTCCCCACCCCAGACCTACCGGTGCCACCCCCGATGCTGTGGAAGAGCATGAAGCCCTGCAAGCCCTCGCAGTTTTCCGCCAGGCGAGCCACCCTGTCCACCACCTCGTCCACCAGCTCCTTGCCCACCGTGTAGCGGCCTCGGGCATAGTTGTTGGCCGCGTCCTCCTTGCCGGATATCAGCTGCTCGGGGTGGAATAGTTGTCGGTAGTCTCCCGTGCGAACCTCATCTGCGTCGGAGGAGGAGAAAATGTTGTCGTTATGTGGTTTATTTTTTAGGCCACGGACTTGAAGTAGATCTGTAATTATAAGCTTGTAGATCTAACGGTCTGTTATGTTTGTTGCAGGTGGGCTTTTGGTGGATGGCTGGATCGATGTGTGTGTGTGTGTGTGTGTGTGTGTTGCGGGGGAGAGGACTGGGATGGGTTGGAAGGAGAAGGGATCGAGGTGGGTATGGAGATTATGTATATTTTGTTGGAAAGGTTGAAATGTGTATGTCCATGTGGAGGGGGTAGGGGTAGAGAGAGTGTGAGTGTGTGTGTGAGAGAGAGAGAGAGAGAGAGAGGGTGTGGGTATGTGTGTGCAATGGGTACGACTAGTTGTCCACTGAATAGCTAAATAAATCTAGGAGACTCCCTGAAATCCCCCTACACCCACCCCCATCCACACACCCTTCCTCCCCTGCCCCCTCCCTACCTCCCCAACGCCCCCCCACACACACACACACACACATACACACACTGACAAACCGCCAAACATACGAATACACAGACAAAAGCCCACAGAAAGTGACAACCACAACACAATTTCCCTTGGACAACAGCATTGATAAGTTCCAAATCCTCTTAACTACAGACAAATATCTGGGCACGTGAACACAATTTCTGTATCGGTAAGCTACCCACCAAAGAAAAGAAAAAATGCTGGCTCCAGATTCCTACACAGACAGTGACACAGACACACAAACAGATATATGCCTGGAATAGCCTACAACCAGTTTCGCGCAGATAGCCTTAGTAATCAAGATGGCGGTTCTAGCTCGCGGTAGACCCCTGTATTTCTGGAACTCCGCTTAGAACACAAACACACTACAAAAGCCCATAGACCTAAGTAAAACCACAGCAGATTCCATAGTACCTTCGACTCCACACTCTCAAACAACGAAACCTTCACAAAAAAACACCAAGACATCAACACTGCATAACCTGACATTTAAATAATGGGTGCAAAGCCGATATTTGTATTTGTATTTCTTTTTGTCACAACAGATTTCTCTGTGTGAAATTCGGGCTGCTCTCCCCAGGTAGAGCGCGTCGCTACACTACAGCGCCACCCATTTTTTGTATTTTTTCCTGCGTGCAGTTTGATTTGTTTTTCCTATCGAAGTGGATTTTTCTACAGAATTTTGCCAGGAACAACCCTTTTGTTGCCGTGGGTTCTTTTACGTGCGCTAAGTGCATGCTGCACACGGGACCTCGGTTTATCGTCTCATCCGAATGACTAGCGTCCAGACCACCACTCAAGGTCTAGTGGAGGGGGAGAAAATATCGGCGGCCGAGCCGTGATTCGAATCAACGCGCTCAGATTCTCTCGCTTCCTAGGCGGACGCGTTACCTCTAGGCCATCACTCCACTTATATATATATGGGTCCTTAACAACTCAGCGCCGCCATTACCCACCCACAGAGATATATGTTTACACTATACATGTCTATGTTACCCACCCACAACGGTAGGTTCCAAGTCCACGAACACAGCACGTGGAACTCGCTTCCCGGATTCAGACTCGCTGAAAAAGGACAGGTGGGACGCGCCGTTGACAACCGGACCGACGTCTGCAACTGAAGCTGACGGACGAACTCCGTTATCTTCTCCAGGGTCATCGTCACCACCCCCGTTTTGAAAGGCGGTGGGGGGCTGCTGCTGCTGCTGCTGCTGCTTCTGATGTCCGTCAAGCTGGATGCCGTGTTCCAGACAGTACAGCTCCCAGCAGGCGCTGCCCATCTGCACTCCGGCCTGACCGATGTGAAGGCTGAGCACCTCGCGCTGCAAGGAGGTTGAAAGGTTGAAAGCTAGAAGACAACCTGTGTTCGCCGCTCTCTCTCTCTCTCTCTCTCTCTCACTCTGTGTGTGTGTGTGTGTGTGTGTGTGTGTGTGTGTGTGTGTGTGTGCGCGTGCGGGGAGGTGATGGTGGTGGTGGTGG
>JAAQRG010286895.1:0-5000 GCA_011634625.1 Babylonia areolata
TTTCACACAGAGAAATCTGTTGTGATAAAAAGAAATAGAAATACAAATATCGTGCTGTGCAGTCATCCCAATGTTGTTTTCTTTCTATGTTCGTATGTTGTGGGTGTGGGGGCGAGAGGGGAAGGGGGCGGGGCGTGCTTTTAAACGCGCACAGTGTATTATATGTCTATTACCAAGAATATGTCTTAAAATAGAAGGAGTTCTCGTCTCACTGATCCTTCGGACTGATTTTCATGTGGCAAAATGGGACAGTTAGGTTGGTGGGGGCGGAGGGGGGGGGATGAGGGCAAATGCACACCATTGTCTGCTTACAAACATTTCCCTGTGTGTGTGTGTGTGTGGTATGCGTATGTGTGTGTGTGTTTGTGTCTGTGTGTGTCTCTGCGTCTGTTTGTGTGTGCCGGTATGTATCTGTGTTTTGTGTTTGTGCTTGGCAGTGTGATAAAGTGTGTGTACATAAATATATAATTATTCCTGACAGTCAGGCAGACAGACAGAGGAAGAGATAGATGTGAACTAAGCACTGACACGTACATGCCACACATCACTTCACCTGTTACCGGTTTCAGACTACGACAGATTTGTTACACCTGGTACGTTACTTCAGGACAGAGACAAACACACAGACTGAGTCAGAGACATACATTAAAAAAAAAATGTCTGTGAAGCAGGAACCCGACTAGAATACACTAAACTTTCATTAAACAATTAAGAGAGAGAGAGAGAGAGAGAGAGAGAGAGAGAGAGAGAGAGAGAGAGAGAGAGAGAACGTCTGCACTTGAATACATTTCAATTTTTTCTTCTTCCCACCGTTTATTACACAGATCCGTCGAGTAATGCCTGTGTCGACAGTTTCTAAGAACCTGCACTTTGCTGCGGCTGACGTCTAGCATGAGGCACATGGTTTTCCCATGCCAAGTGCGAATTATGTAATTGATGACCGAATCCAGTCGGTTCAGTTTCACTCTCCGTTCTGAACTCCATTTAGGTGTTACGCGCGCGCGCGCGCGCGCACACACACACACACACACACACACACACACACACACACACACACACAACACTGGGAGTGGTTCCAAACAAGGGAGAGTACCTCATAACAAACAATGTCAAAGTTGTAAAGGTGATCTCCCATCTTATTTTCGTGTGGACTCCAAAATGCATATCAGAATACAATGTAGGTCTCTGACCTCCTTGTTAGACAAGGAATTAATAATATTTTTTGAAATATTTTGTTCTGGCAGACTGAATATTCCGCCTTTTATTTGTCTTTCTTTCTCTGTTTTCATTCACTTCCGTTTGTCATTTGCACGAAAAATATTTTTGTATTGACTGAGACGTTCAAGAAGGGTGCGTTTGAAAGAAAGACAAACAGACAGACAGACAGAGAGAGAGAGAGAGAGATAGACACAGAGAGAGAGAGAGAGAGAGAGAGAGAGAGAGAGAGAGAGAGAGAGAGAGAGAAGCCGTGATCACAAATATATCAGATGAAAATCATTCATGCATAAGACTGCATCAAGTTCAACAAGTCAGTCCCAGAATAATCTTTCAAGATTTTAAACTAGCTGTTACACGAAAAACGTCAAACATGCTATAATGTGACTCTGACACAAGCTTCAGTCCTGCTTCGCAAATGACTATAGACTACGCACACACCCACTTTTTCACTCCATCATTGTATTTCTTAAAATGTATATAAACAAATTACACGATTAGCACTACTTTCCAACACACTTTCATTCAGAAACACACATACACACACAGAGCATATACAACCAACCCCTTCCAGACACCACCATCCCGGCTCTCCCCCCCATTCCGCCTGATTTCCTACCATTTGTATAAATCATAGTCTTAGTGAAAAGACGTAAAATCGATGAACAACAAATACCATCGATACATGTACCAAACGGTGCATGGTTGATTCAGTCGTACGAGCGCCAAGCTCGCAGACAGAATGTTGTGGGTTTGCACCACAGACACCCATCATGGAAATGGATATTTTCGCTGCCAGTCCCAATGTGGTGTCGTTCTGGTAATGTCAGTGTAGTGTTAGGTCAACTCCCACCGCTTCACCTGTTCTCCCCGTTGCCCATGTTACCGGAGACACGTGTCGACGTTAAAAACTGGAATGTAACTAAAAAGGCAAAACTGAAATAGTTATAATACAATAATTTGGGTGTGAAATTGTGTATAACTTCAACAACAACTTCTTCCTCCTCCTCTTCCTCCCCCCCTCCCCCTCTCCGGCCTCCCCCCTCCGTCGACCCCCCTACTCCCATCAAAAGCAAAAACTCTTTTCCTCCAGCGTTCGCTCAAAGCTGGCATGTAGACATATTATTTTCCGAATACATTCTCTATCTATTCCGTTGTCTCGTAGACCATGGAGGCACCACACATTTGGCGACCAGCCTCCTCCATCTCTTGCGGTTGTCTGTCCTGACTGTCTCACTCAGGGTTAAACCTGTCCACTCTGAGGTGTGTCCTCCCATCTCTTCTTCTGCCTGCCTCTTCCCCATTGCTCTCTGCACTGTTCCCTGCAGGAAGGTCTTGACCAGTCCTGATGAACGTCTCGATTTTATCAAGACTGGCCGAATACATTAAGGGGATGGGGGTTAAAAAAAAGCTGGGACAGAGAACCCAAACCGTTCCCAAAGTGTCACATTTCACGACATGGAGCGGTCCCTGACATCGTCTTCCAGAACCAAACAGCAAGCTCCGGGGACACCATCTGCGCCCCCAGAGACTTCCGGTTCTCCTGGAACAGGCACGGGTCCGGCACTTTGGGTATCACCGAGAACTCCCGCCAGGAGAATGACTGGTGGCGCGCGCCCAGCACGCGCGCCAGAGTTCCGGTCACGTGGACGTCCTCCATGTTGTTGTAGGGGAGGTAAGGCGCCAGCATGAAGATGCGGGGCACCAGGTCGGCGGACAGCACGTATAGGTTGCCCTTGACGTGGGGCGGGTAGAGCTCAAACGGGTAGGCATCCCGGCTCACCTCGTACTTCCCCACCCGTTCGCAAGGGGACGTGTGGAAGAAAGGACCCCAGATGGTGTTGGTCGCGTTCTCCGTGGATGACGTGAGGAGCCGGTGAAGCAGACGCGGCACGTGCACGAAGGTGTCGTCATCCGTTTTGATCACATGACTTGCTTTGGGACAGTGCTCCGTCGCCCATTGCAGACCCAACAGAACCTGTCCATGGAAAATCGGACAGTATATTATGTCAAATCATACCAGATCTCTTTCAAATCATACAGGATGTCATGTCAAATAATACAAATCATACAGGATGTCATGTCAATTCATACAGGATGTTATGACAAATCATACAGGATGTCATGTCTGTATCATACAGGATGTCATATCTGTATCATACAGGATGTCATGTCAAAGTTATGTCAGTATATAAAATCTGACCGCTACAACTAAGACCTTCACGAACAGCGAATAACGCAAACCGTAGAATTTTTTTTAAATCTTTGAACGAGAAGGCGGGTTACATGTTTTTGTAAAGTGAGTGATAACAGAAATGACATCCATTTGTTCCTTTATCCATTCATACATACATTCATTTATTTATTCCATCATTTGCTTGCTTCTTGACATGAGTAGATATCTTTGCCCATTTGTTAAATCGCTCGGTTTTTTTTATCTTTTTTTTTCATTTTGTTATCATTGTCATCGTCATCATCATCAACATCGTCATTAGAGTTATCATCATCACCATCATCACCCTCATCACCATTAGTATTATCATTCATATTTTCTTATTTTGTAATGATGTGCACTGTTAACTTATTTACACAAACACATGTATCAGCCGCGCTACCTTCATAGTCAAGTTGAAGTAGGTGTCCTGCAGTCCCACCCACTGCACCACGTCCCCGTACTCCTCGCTCTCCATTTTCACGTCTTCCGACACTGCCCCCGGAGACCGCCGTTCCTCCGCCAGCAAGAAGACCACCCCGACATGCCTTGACAGACGTGTGTGCAGGTCAGGAGGACTCCCGCCCGGCCACACGCCCGTCATCACCACGCTGCCCCACGTGGCACGAATCGCCTGCCGCTGCACACGGTTCTGCGGGAGGGACAGCACCAGCACCAGCACCTCCACAGGAGGCGTGCACGTGCGCTCCGCCCGGTAGCGGTAAGGGTAGGCCAGGGAAAACTGCGGCTGGGGTCGGGGCACGAAAAACTGCGGCCAGTCGTCCGGCTGTGAAAGCACACGAGCGGTGATGAGGCTTTCTGTTCCGTTCCCCGTCTCACTGTCCTGGCTGTGGAAGTGGAAGGTCTCCTGGAAGTGCCTGGCGAACGCGTCCTTGCGAGAGGGGCCTGCATCATGGGTGCGCTGCTCCGCCGCCCCTGTGTTGTTGATGTCGTCGGAGGAGGAGGAGAAGGTGTTTCGTCCAGTGAGATGTCGGGCAATGACGAGAGTGACGAACAGCAGCGCACAGCATCTGACAAAGCGACGCGTACGCCGATTCCGACATGACCGCAACTGCAAATACATATGCAGAAAGAAAGAAAAAGAAAATGTTTAAAAAAAAAAAATAATAAAAACCTATGTCTCTGTCTCTCTGTGTCTCTTTGTGCGTGTCTCCGTGTCTAACTGTATATAAAAAAAATAGTACCAATGCCCGGGATTTTCATCAAAGTTAGATATATAAACAAATCAATCAAACGACCATGCGATTAAGCACGCTATGTATACATCAGCCATCTATAGTCAAACTGTTCGCAAGATCTATATGACTTCCAATCAGTCAAGCAATTAACTTTTTAAGTTAGTTACTCAATGATTCAGTCAATAACCAACCGTTCAGTCAACTGTCTTTTATATCTGTCAAATTAAAGCTGACACGAAGTGGTTTGGCTTTGCGGTTTACATCAATATACTTTAGGTAATTATTTGTATTTGTATTCATGGCTGGCCCCACTTTTTTAAAAGCAAATAAATGTGTGTCTTTGAGAAAAAAATATATGATGCTTCGAGCAGTCA
>JAAQRG010286895.1:10000-13888 GCA_011634625.1 Babylonia areolata
TGTGTTCTTACATACATGTCTGTATTTGCTTGTGTGTGTGTGTGTGTGTGTGTGTGTGTGTGTGTGTGTGTGTGTGTGTGTGTGTGTGGATGAGTGTGTGGGGGTTGTGCGTCGTGGGGGCTGCGATTTGTGCATGTGGGTGTGGGGGTGAGGGTGTGTAGAGGATGAGGTGTGTGTGTATGCATGTGTCCGGTGGTCAGGGATAAACTGAATAGACAGAACCGTGTGGATGCACACATGGGACTATGTGTGTGTCAAAGAGGTGGAGCTGCACTGTGTGTCAGTGGTACTTCAGTTAGGGTGGTGTGTGTGTGTGTGTGTGTGTGTCTGTATATTTTACATTTATATGCTTATTTGTTTATCATCATTATGGTCTTTTTTTTTTTTTTTCTTTGTTTTTTTTTCTTTTTCTTTTTTTTATTTTTTTTTATTTTTCAAATTCTATTTTATTCTGTTTTGTTTCATTTTTAAAAGTATTTATATATCTATTTATTTGTTTGTGTTTTATTTCATTTCATCTTTGTTTCTTTTTCTTTCCCTTTTTCTTTCTTTTTCTTTTTCATTTTCCCAAGGTCTGACTAAACGCGTTGGGTTGCGCTGCTTGTCAGGCATTTGCTTAGTAGATGTGGAGTAGCGTATATGAATTTGTCCGAACGCAGAGACGCCTCCTTCAGTTAGTGATAGTGATACTGATGTGTAGAGGACGGGATGAACTAAATACGGAATGGTCACATAATGATCAGGATAATGAAAGATGGATGACAAGGGGAGATTTTAACGCTCTGTCATCTTTTTGGGACAAGGATTGTGTATCAGTTACTCGTGACTGCTTTGTAGAAAATGTTGTGGATTCCTCCTTGAGCTTTGTAAAGGATGGTATCGTTACGAGAATCCCCGATATCGTCACTCACAGGGCATTTGCTATATATCTGTCTTTCACATCTCCCATATTCAACAACCGGAAACTATCAGTCAATTACATACGTAAAAGAACCCACGGAAGCAAAAGGGTTGTTCCTGGCACAATTCTATAGAAAAATCCACTTCGGAAGGAAAAACAAATAAAAACTGCACTCAGAAAAAACTTTCTGTCTATCCTTATCACACCTTCACACACACACACACACACACACACACACACACACACACACACACACACACACACACACACACACACACACACACACACACACACACACACTTAAATATACACAAACACACACACTCATGAACTCCCGGGGGACCTACAGAAAGGGGAGGGGATGTTTTGGGACGTTACACCGGCCCTTGGCTTTGTAATCTGAGTGACCCAGTTATATTTTGTGGTTTGTGCAACGCGGCTCAAAGCATTCCCACAAAGTCGTCTACTTTTGGCCTTGACATTGGAGAGACGTGTTTTACAGACGACCAACTTGGCCAGAAGAGCACAAGTTTTACTGTCAGATTGTTAACTCCATCAGACAGCGTGATCGAGGGAGTCAAGTTTCAAAACCCAAGACGCCAGCTGGAGACTCGAGGAAGAGGAGTGAAAAGGGACGGGGATCGAGGTGCAGACTGTAGAGTTATGGGAGATAGGGTGAAGATGAGTGACGGGAGAGATGTGCCAGTTCTGGCCTTTGGCACGTCGATGGTAAGTTGTTTGCCGTGGCCTCGTTCGTTATTGCTGTTGTTTGTTTATTTTCTGTTTTTGAAGCAACCGTGTTTCGTCTTCATTGTATAAGTAGTTACCTCACATAGTGTCAGAAGTAATGTGCAATACTAGAGTAACACCTGCATTCATACAAGTAGGAAGAAAACACCGCGAAAAGAAGTTGCTCCGTTGATTCAATTCGTTTTTCGTCCCCGACACGTGTGAAGCTGTGGAGACGTGGACCCACAAATGGAACAGCAAGTGGCGTAGTGGCTACGATTTGGAATAAATTGTGTCATGTGGGGCTTACACAGGCCAGCACCGTTTTCTTTTTAATGCAACGTTGCTGAGAACTGGAGATATTTTAAAGCAGAATTCAGCAAGAGGCAGCCAATGGAGACAAAGATTACTGTACAAAAGCATACATCTTGTTGAACGTGGCAGGCAGAGACGCCATGGGAAAGACCAAGATGTTCACCTATACCTTTGAGGTGACGAATGAAGTTGGTGATATTGTGCAGAATGCTTCGAATCCTGAAAGCTTGACATTGTTGAAAGTGGTTTTCCGAAAGCTGTAAAACCCATTGACCGGCATAATTCTCAAACGACTCAAGTTCAACACGAGAGTTCAAGAGGCATCTGAACCAGTGCAAAGCTTCATTACAGCTATGAAAATCTTCGCCGTCACTTGTGAATTCAGCAGCAGCAAAACTGCGATGACAAGACCGACAGAGAGCAGAGACCTCTGGAGCTTGGTGAAGTGGTACACATGCAAACTGACGAGGGTTTCAGGAAGCTCGCTGTTGTGAAGTCCACACTCTACACCCAAAGGTCATGCGTGGTCACATCAGATAGAGCGGACAGTATTGAAAACAGAAACCACTTGCTGGCAGTTAACGAACCGCAACCCGAGGGGAAAGCAGTGAACATTGATGTGCCCAGCTCAGCGCAGAGCCAGCTGGTCCTGTCTGGTCCTGTGTCACCTGCACACCAGCATCAGTCAGCTGGGCTCCAGCCACAAGCCACATGCACGTGCACATCGCTCATATCTTCCTGCGTGTCATCACACAGCACTCTCTCTGGCGTCCACAGCCAATTCTGTTGTCTGAACGATCCAGACAAAACTAAGCAGAGAAAGGTAAAAGGGCAGACAGTCTGAGTGTAGCAGTAACATTAGATCCATCGCCTGTACTGAATCTCGTGATAAATTGTGACACTGTTCAAAGGGTCAGCGATTACAAATACTGTTTTAGACCATGACCGTGTTTTTGACGAAAAAAATGCTGATAATATACACAAGAAATGCCAACCGAACACTTTCTGAAATCAAGGAATACTCGTATTAACCCCGAGATTCTCCAAAGTTATTTTCACTTTTGTTTTGAGTCTGTGCTGATTGGAAGTTTGGGTGTGCGAAGTTAGCAAGTGTTGAACGACGTTGTGTATGTGTGCAGTAACGTTGTGGGAGTGGGACAAGTCTTTTTGCTAAATCTTTATCAGACACAGATGGTATAAAAGGCCAGGCAAATAGTAGATGACGATAGTCATGTTTTAGCAAACCATAATTAACTTCTTACAAACTCTTTCCAAAAGTTAGTACATGATTATGCCCCCACTTTTTCGTTATTCCCTGTACAGGTCTCGGACCTACAGATGCGAAAGGTGCTGGGACAGGCACTTGACGTTGGCTACCGGCACATCGACACTGCCCAGGTCTATGGAAATGAGAAAGGGATTGGCGACGTGCTCCGTGAATATTTTAGTCAGGGAAAGCTGAAGAGGGATGATGTGTTTGTCACCACAAAGGTATTTGTTGTATTGTCTCAGTAATTTTGTTGGTGTGTACTTTTCGTGTTGATTGTTGTGTTGCATTGGTGCGGATTGTTAGTGTGGATTTTTTGTGGTGGTCGTCTCAGTAATATTACTGACACTGATTGTTGTTTATGATTACTGTGTTCATTGTCTCGGTATTATTGTTTATGTTGATTATTGACGGTAATTGTTACCAGCATTGTTCTTATCATCGTCAACATTGTCATCATTTTTGTTTTCCTTGTTTTAACTTGTGCTTCTCTCTGTTTCTCAGATTGTTGGTCTGGTTGTATTCTACTCGTTACCAATTAACGAAAATGAATGATTGCAGTTTGCGACAGAGAGCTTATAAAATATTTACTGACATGAATGCAAAAGATAAAAGAACCCCAGTTTCAAATGATCGTTTTACATTGTATCAGTTTTGGTTTGGTTTTGTATCGGCA
>JAAQRG010286902.1:0-2500 GCA_011634625.1 Babylonia areolata
AGGGGGAGGGGGGGAGGAGAGGGGACGGGTACGGTACAAACGAGACATGACATTTTGTGAAAGGAAAAATATTACGTTCGCCGCCTGCCATTTCGAAAAGGGAGCACGGACTTGTATTAACTTTTTATCGCCCACACGCAACTTCCCGATACAGAAAGCCCTTTACTGATAAAAAAACACACACAAACAACAACAACAAAAAAACCCAAACAAAAGCAACAACAACCAAAAAAACCCCCGAAACTAATGTAGGCAATTCGGCCATTTCGAGGGCTGGCGATTTACGCGTGGCTGTATACACCGCGTTCTGGCGTTCTGATGCCTGTGTTTTGAGTGTCCATGCCATTTCTCCTCCTCCTCCTTCTCCCTCCCGGTCGCCACCCCCCCTCCTTCCCTGTTCTTTTTCGTGGTATGATTGTATCAGCATTTCCATCTCTCTTTTTCTATAACTCTGCCTCTCTGTTCTGTTCTGTCTGTCTGTCTCCTTGCACATTTATCGCTCAGTGCCATCCGTATCTCCTCGTCTCCGTCTCTCGGCTTACAGTAAAAAAAGTTCTTTTTCTTCAAATCTACAACTCTACTTAATTATATATATATATATATATATATAGAGAGAGAGAGAGAGAGAGAGAGAGAGAGAGGAGAGACAAAAGAGAGAGGAGAGGGGTGGGAGGTGAAGAACAGAGAGGAGGAACAGACACAGAGAGAGGGGGAGAGAGGAACAGACACAGAGAGGGGGAGAGACGAACAGAGAGAGAAGGACTGAATGGTAATTCATCCTACAACTGACAAGAGGGAAAGGGGGTGAGATTTGGGGATGGGTGATTGGGAGAGGGGGGGGGGGGCGGCGAAGGGACGGATGGAGGGGGTGACAGACAGACAATGGCAAAGAAGACAGACACAGAAACAAACAACCAAACCCTGCAGACAAACACAGACAGCAGGGGGAGGGGGGTGTGGTGGGGGTGGGGGTGGGCAGCGCTTGCCTTCCTCTCCCTCTCTGCAGCAAGCTAACTGATGAATTGATCGCTTTGGGGCGGGATCGATCTTGAACGTACACCGTCATCTCTAATCCGCTAGAGGGGGCAAGTGGGGGAGGGGGTAGGGGGCTCTTCTGAGTCCCCCTTCATTTCCAGCTCAGCCACCCACCTCCCCCTTCCTCACCACTCTCTCCTCGCCTTCCAGTTCCTCTCCCTCTTCCCCCTTGTGAAGTAGCCACCCTCATCCCTGGGTATGGACAGACAGAACAGGCGGTGCAAAGCCAGTTAGATGGCTCCCTGCACTAAAACTCCGATCCTGCCTACTGGACTGATCTAAAAGTCGGTTGGGTGTATGAACTTTTATTTCATCCGTTCATGTAGCAAACACCAGTTCACACCAGTTCACATACACATGTGCGCCAACGCTGGCGCGCGCATACACACTGTTCAAACACAAATTCTATCTATCAAACACACACACACACACACATACACACACGCATGCACATTTAGACACACGGATATGTATTCTCAGATTAGACTGCGCACGCACAAGCAAGAGAGAGACGAAAAGAGCGAGAAAGAGAGAGATTCAGATTAGATTCAGATTATTTATTCATTAATAGGCCTAGGCCCCTTATGAAGGGGTAAGTGACAATATAAGTAATAACAAACAAAATGAAAATATATAACCAACCATAATAAGTACACATATTACATAAACGCTGCAATGAAGTACAGCATCTTAAGATAATACGATATCCCGAAATTTAAATGCCTGGTGTAAAAACAGTGCCAGATTCCATATACCAGCATGTCTCGTGGATGACAATAATAAACCCAGTTTGAATAAACATGGCTGTCGATAGTACTTAGGTGGTATATATTTTTCTCTAATTGTACAAAGAGCTGGACAACGAAAAACAAAATGTACCTCGTCTTCTTTGTCTTCTTTACATAGTGGACAAATTAAATCATTGTCAGTAAAATATCTGTATCTACAGTAATGTGTAGCTGAATCTGACACACCTAACCTAAATCCTCTTGTTACATACTTCAAATACATGTCCATGTTACATACCAAGTACTGTTTAACATCATGCGTATGTCCAAAAGTTCTATACAAACTAAATCTTTCACTATTTTGAATATGGTAATTCCAGTCCTGCCATCTACAATCAATCAAGCGTTGCCGGAAAAGTCTTACAACTGATTTATACTACCAACACCTTGATTCAACCATACATCACCAAATCCACATCTAAATAAACAAATACGTACATCTGTGACCCAATTTCTCTTTCCCCTAATATCTAACTCATACAACATTTTGTAAGCTCTATAAGGTATTCTATAATCTTCCATTTGTAACAACTTAAGCCAATAACGTATACACTGTATAGCTGAGTTAATATATATCGGATGTCTATTTGTTTCACCATAAACAAGATCATTAGGTGTACGCAGATCTACGCCTAGAAATTTCTTCAACGCACACAAGTGCACAGATTCACATTCCA
>JAAQRG010286902.1:10000-13829 GCA_011634625.1 Babylonia areolata
TGTTCGTGCATGCACGGGCGCGTGCGCGTCTTCTCTGCGTGCGTACCCGCGCATGTGCTTTGCGTATGCGCACGTGATAAATCATCACAATCCTGCCTCTCTCACAAACATCAAGTCCGATTCAATCTCTGCTCCTGCTTTCCCAGCACCGTTGAAGAGACGTCATGGGTGGGGAAGGAGTGGAGGGAGTGGTGAGGGAGGGAAGGGGGAGGACAGGGTGGGGTGGGGGTGGGGGGCGTGCAGAGCTGGTATGTGAGAAGGAAGGGGGGACACAAGGGGGTGGGGTGGTGGGGGATGGGACAGGGACTTTGGTGCGTGCCGTGTTACTCGATGGGAGAGTTCAATACTGACAGGGGAAGAAAGAAGAAGAAGAAGAAGAAGAAGAAGAAAACCCAAACAGCCAAGGAGGTGGGTGAGGATGAGAGGGTAACTGCGGGAAGGTCGGGCTTCGGGGTCGGGGGCGGGGGAGGGGGTGGCGAGGGTGCAGGGGCTGATAGCAATGATGGAGGGCGGAGAGAAGATCGGGATGCATTATTTATTTTTCTATCTGTTTATTTATCTTCTATGTTTAATCATTCATCCCTATTTTCATTGCTGCTACATTCTTTTTATTCACAGACCCATCGTTGCAATCTCCCAATATGATATTTAATTATCTATTCATCCGTCCATTTATCGCTGCTATCTCACGATCTGGCCAAACATATTCAAGGGCATGATTATATGTTATCTGTTTACACATTTATGAATCCATGCATTTATACATATATGTTTATCTGTTTGTTTATTTGTCATCTGATCTATCTGGATTTAACCGAGATTCACGGAGAAAATACATTTTCACGACATGCAATTTTGGGCATGATAAGAGCAAAAACTATCCTTCCAAATCTTGGATAGAATAAAGAAAGAAAGAATGAACGAAATACATAAATAAAGAAAAAAACAACCCCACCTGAACCATATTTCGTAAGCAATCACTTCAGAATAGGGTTAGACAATTTTGAACATAAATGAATATAATTGAGATTACACACACACACACACACACACACACACGCCGTCCCCCCCCCCCCACCACCCTAGCCCTTCTTCTCATCCCCTTCCCCCACTCACAAACGCCCACTCCTATCCCCCCAATTCCTTTGTTTGTCTCTGACCACTCATCTTCTCCACTCTCCCCTATCTCCATTCCCCGTTACCTGTCAATCAAGCTGCAGGCCACCTCGAGGACATGGAACCTCACTTCCCGTCGTTTTAACACTAACTACCGGTGTTAGAGATAAAAGCACCCCAAAAAAAAAAGAGGGAAAGAAAGAAGAAAAGGGAAAGCAACTGACGGAAGAGCCTAGTATGGTCGTAACCCGCTACTACCTGTGTATAGTATGGAACTGACCAATGGCGTAGTTCGGTCAACGCAGGCATTTAGTCACGTGTAACTGTCAAAAAGTTAGAACCAAGCAATGCAACTGGCACCTGATTTTTGCGTGTGTTTTTTTCCCCCTCTTCCCTTAGTCCTTTTTTTTTTTTTTTTTTTTAAACTTTCTTTCTTTTCGCTCCTCCATTCTTCCTTTCTTTCTTCTTTACTTTCGTTTTGTCTCAGTCACCTTCCCCCATTTTAATTTTATTTTTCTTAAGTGTGTTTATTGTTGTTTTCTTTGTTTTCAATGCACCTGTCCTGTCTGTGGTGTATTTTTCATTCTTTTCCTCTTCTGATCCCTTTCGCTCTGGATCAATTTCTTGTGAAAACTGTCATGTCTAAGTGTGGATGGTGAAGGGGGAGGGGGAGTGATTCACTGAGAAAGAGAGAGAGAGAGAGAGAGAGAGAGAGAGAGAGAGAGAGAGACAGAGAAGTAAAGGGACAGATAACCTCAATATTGTTATGAACTGCAGTATGTGTGTGTGCATATACCAGTCTGTCCACTGTTATTCTCGATCTTACTAGTCGCAATTTTAAATTACGTTTCAAAGTGACTGTATCTTATATGATTTTTTAACTCATAGGATGGGCAGGGTGAGAGCGACAGCATTTCTGTACACGTCTCACCGTCATCAACGCCGAACATTTGGAAAATATTTAACGTGTTTGTTGGACTCGTTTAGCTAGGCAGATCTGAGAGAGAGACAGTCAGACAGACAGACAGACAGACACAGACAGTCAGAGAGAGAGACACACAGGCAGACAGACAGAGTGAGTCAGAGAGAGAGAGAGAGACAGGCAGACAGACAGACAGACAGTCACAGAGAGAGAGAGAGAGACAGACAGACAGACACAGACAGTCAGAGAGAGACAGGCAGACAGACAGACAGACAGTCACAGAGAGAGAGAGAGAGACAGACAGACAGACACAGACAGTCAGAGAGAGACAGGCAGACAGACAGACAGACAGTCACAGAGAGAGAGAGAGAGACAGACAGACAGACACAGACAGTCAGAGAGAGACAGGCAGACAGACAGACAGTCACAGAGAGAGAGAGACAGACAGACAGACACAGACACAGACAGTCAGAGAGAGAGAGACACAGGCAGACAGACAGACAGAGTCAGAGAGAGAGAGAGAGAGACAGGCAGACAGACAGACAGACAGTCAGAGAGAGAGAGAGAGAGAGAGACAGACAGACAGACAGACAGACAGACACAGACAGTCAGAGAGAGACAGGCAGACAGACAGACAGTCACAGAGAGAGACAGACAGACAGACAGACAGACAGACAGAGTCACAGAGAGAGTGAGACAGACAGACAGACAGACAGAGAAGCTGAGAGCCAGCGTGCGTGAAGCTCAATGCAGGTCAGCATCTCCCAAAGTTCTCCAAGAAAAGTTAATAAGCTGACGAAGGCCTGCCAAATCGAAATGTTGGAAAGCTTCCGGGATAGTTTTTAGGCAGTCCCCAGTTAACGCCCTTTCCAGAAAATTCCGTCATTGGGCTTTTTTCACTTTATATCTTTTCTCAGATCCTTCACGTTTTCCACATTTAAACCATTAAAAAATGATTACATTACAGGATTTTGAACTCCAAACGTCTGCTTGTTATGTCGCAAAGCTAGAAAAAGGAATTGTTAAAGTCCACAAAAATCATTATGAAGTCTGATTTAAAAGAAAATCTACAGAAGCCTATTTTGTCCAAATTTTAAAAAAAGATTTAAACTCCAGGTTCCCATTCAGGACAGAATATCCCAATCAAACGACAAAACATTGTTAAGAATTTGATTTCAGACAGCTGGGAGGACAACCTGACTTCCGGGTTCGAGACATTGATACAGGGAATGGACTCGTGTGGGCTACATGCATGCAGCTGATGTTAACTGTATGAGGAAATATACCAACGATACTATGACGACTCGGTTAACTGAAAAAAAATCATAAAAACACGTTGAGAAAGAGAGAGAGAGCACTGAACATTATACTGAAACTGTTTAATGTCATCAGCAGAGATGCCTATATGGCATGGGGGTTCACGATTTGATGAGTGGCTAATGTCAAAGAAAATAAATAAATATTAGTACAGACCAAAAAATATCTGAACACGAGAGAGAGAGAATAAATATTGGTGAAACCAAACGACACATCGAATGAATGCTCGCATTATATCTACTACTACTATTGCGCTCTCTCTCTCTCTCAGACACACACACACATTCAACGCCCACACTATTTTCCTTAATCAATCCAATATCTGTCACATCTGTTACGGCCTCCACAAAAGTGATTGTCAGTTCCTTCTATCATTCTAAACAACAAAGAGAAGCCAGTTTCGATTCTAAACGAATACGAAACCACGCTGTTCGAGTGTTGAATTAAAAACAAAAAGTTTGATCAAAACATCAC
>JAAQRG010286904.1:2500-5000 GCA_011634625.1 Babylonia areolata
CACCTGAACACACACACACACACACACACACACACACACACACACACACACACACACACACTCCCTCTCTCTCTTCCATCTCTCTATCCCACTCTCTCCCCCTCCTCTCTCTCTCATCCCTCTCTCTTCCATCTCTCTCTCTTTCTTTATTCTTCTCTCTCCCATCTCTCTCTCTCTCCCTCTCTCTCTCTCTCTCATTCTCTATTTTTCGCTCTGTTTCCTGCGCTTTACCAAACCTACGTCATAGGATTTAGCCCACATCTTATCCAGGTTTAAGATACCATCATCCACAACGTGGGATCCGATGGTGTGTATAACTGGGCTGGCTGGGGATCTTTCTCTCTATCAAGATCCACTAGCTCCAGATTTATAGAGACACGCTGGATGGACAGCTCGACAGATAGAGTGCAGACGTTTATCCACAAATCTGTAAAGAAGGAGAAGATCGTGACCAAGATCAAAATAGTGTTGTCAGTTGTGCGTGGGGAACAGGCCGCATTCACCTTAAGGGTAACAGTCATAGCGGCAGCAGTAGCAACAACAACAGTGGTGGTAGCAGTAGTAACAACAACAACAGTGGTGGTAGCAGTAGCAACAACAACAACAGTGGTGGTAGCAGTAGTAACAACAGCAGCAGTAGTGGTAGTAGTAGTAGTAGCAGCAGCAGCAGCAGCAGTAGCAGCAACAACAGTGGTGGTAGCAGTAGTAACAGCAGCAGCAGTAGTGGTAGTAGTAGTAGTAGTAGCAGCAGCAGCAGCAACGGTAGTAGTAGTTGTTGTTGTTGCAGTCGTCGCCGACGTCGTTGCAGTAACAGTGGTCGAAGTAGCAGTAGTTGTAAACTACCGTGCTAAAAACAAAGATCTAGAAGCAATCTTCCTGTGTTATATCATTCTATATCATCACATTGTGGATCAACCACACTCACATACATACACACGTGCACACGCACCCAGGGAAACAAACTTCAATATCTTGCAGGCAGAGTGATCTTTTTTTTTATGAGTGACGCTCTCTCTGAGGTGACACACTTTTCCCAGGGAGAGCAGCCCGAATTTCACACAGAGACGAACCACATCCGGAAGAGCGTGACAAGCCACCCTCCCTCCCCCAGAGGTACTACCCCTCCCGTGCACCCCCTAACACCCTGTTCTGACAATACAATACAATACAATACAATACAGTACTATATAATACAACGACAGCAGCAGCAATAAAAACAACAAACATTTTTATCTTTGCAGTTCTGTTCAAGATGAGCATGCGTGTACGTTAGTGTGTGCGTTTGTATCTGTGTGCCCACACGCACGCACGCACAAACACTCACACACACACACACACACACACACACACACACACACACACACACACACACACACACACACACACACACACAAACCGCAAAAATATAAAAGAAGAAGTACTGATCAAAATTGATTGTATTATATCATAAAATATATCATTTTGTTATTCTAATCTGATGCTGAGGAGTAAAACACCAATGTGGGGTCTGAAAATTACACACACACACACACACACACACACACACACACACACACACACACACACACACATATATATATATATATATATATATATATATATATATATATATATATATATATATATATATGCATATATAATTTATGTATATATAATTTTATATATTGTAATATCATTTTATATTGTATCGACATTACCTTGTTTCATCTTTATAGTTTTTGTTTCTCCACAAAAAAGACAAATAGACAACAACAACAACAAAAAAAAAAAGAAAAAAAAAAGAAAAGGGGTAAATCTGTTTCTGGCCTGTCACTGACATCAAAACGGCCCCGAAATGCATCACGTGGATATTTCAAAAAATATCTTATATCAATCAAAGATTACAAGTAGAAAATTCAAAGGTTATGGTTAAATGCCTTTTTTTTAGTCATCTGGACAGTGAATTCATATCCTCTGTGTCTAGGGCTGGGCACAGGAAGGCAGTGAATTCATATCCACTGTGTCTAGAGCTGGGCATAGGAAGGCAATGAAATCATATCCACTGTGTCTGAGGCTCGGTATAGGAAGGCAATGAATTCATATCCACTGTGTCCAGGGCTCGGCATAAGAAAGCAGTGAATTCATATCCACTGTATCCAGGGCTGGGCACAGGAAGGCAGTGAATTCATATCCACTGTGTCTGGGGCTCGGCATAGGAAATAAGAGTGGGGTCCAATTCAATTCTCTCCTTCCACAGACGTTACTTTCCCAACCGAAGTCAGGGATGTACCCACTGACACCTGGAGTGGAGTCAAGGAAAATCGGAGTAAAGTTCAATCCGCAAGGACAGACCACCGAGCCGAAAGCCGGCTTTGAACCCAAAAGCGTTCTGAACTGTGGATCACAAGTCTTCACCCACTCTGCCACGGCGTCTCCATAAACAAACGACTTCTGTACAAGCGTCGTCACTTTATTATTCATTCAACCAATCAATCATCCAGTCGTTTATTCCGTTACTCAC
>JAAQRG010286904.1:10000-13784 GCA_011634625.1 Babylonia areolata
AGAAATATTGTTTAAAAAGAAAGGTCAAACACAAGACACTGCCCCCCCACCCACCCCTGCCCCCACCCCCCACTTCTCTGTTCCAGAGAGAAACTGGAAAAATATCAAACTTCCGTGCTGATCCTTTCTTATTTTTTCCCTGGATTTGATGATTGACCCGCTTCTTTCTTTGGAGCTGAAATAACATGGCTGATTCTTGGGCAGTAGAAAAAGCCCTGACCTCTCTAAAGCAAGATGCAAATGAGACACATAAAAAGCAAAGAAAGAAAGAAAGAAAGAAAGAAAAGGAAGAGTAAAAACTACAGCGAATCCTCTGTTTGAATGAATACAATTTAGAATCAAACTGTGATTGTGTCTTTGAAATGAAAATACAAAACCACTCTCTATCTGTCTCTGTCAGTCTGTCTGTTTCTCTATCTGTCTCTGTCAGTCAGCCTGTTCCTCTATCTGTCTGTGTCAGTCTGTCTGTTTCTCTATCTGTCTCTGTCAGTCTGTCTGTCTGTTTCTCTATCTGTCTCTGTCAGTCTGTCTATCTGTTTCTCTATCTGTCTCTGTCAGTCTGTCTGTTTCTCTATCTGTCTCTGTCAGTCAGCCTGTTTCTCTATCTGTCTCTGTCAGTCTGTTTTTCTTTGTGTCTCCCTCTAACTCTCTCTCTCCCTCACTCTCTTCTCTCCTCCTGCTCCCTCTTTTTCTCTCTCTGTCCCTCCCTATCCCTTCATCTCTGTCTCTGTCTTTCTCTCTGTTTCTCTGTCTTTTTTCTTTCTCTCTTACATTCTCTCTCTCTCTCACTCTCTACTCTCTTTCCCTCATCATTACTATCTCCCTTCGTCTGTCTCCCTTTCTCTGTCTCCCTGTCTCTCTCTCTCTCTCTCTGTCTTTGTCCCTATCTCTTTCTCTAATCTCGTAGAACGTCATAAACTATTGCTTCACGTTTCCAGTATTGTTTCGTTCAAGTCTGACTTTTTTTCTTGAAATTTTGCAATGGTACATGTTGATGTGCCCTTTCATGACGGGCCAGATCAGTCGCATTCTGTCTCTGTCTCTCTCTGTCTCTCTCTCTGTCTCTTCCTCCGTCCATCACCCACGTTTGTTTTACATTCCATGTAGAAAATCAGAGATGCTCTGTCTGTCTATATGTCTGCCTGTCTGCCTGTCTCTTCTTCTTCTTCCGTCTGTCCATCCCTGTGTCTGTATTTCTCCCTCTGTGTCTCCCCTCCATGCTCTCTTTCTTTCCATCTTTCACTCTCGGTCAAGCTTTTTAAAAGCTTTCTCTCTCTCCATCACTCTCATTGTCACTCCTCCATTTCTCTACATCTGACGTACACCCTTTCTCACTTTTTCTCTTCCATCTGTCCCACACTCTCTTTGCTCTCTTTCTAGAGGTCTCCCCATCTGTCCCCCTCTCTCTCTCTGTGCTCCCTCCCTCTCTCTTTCTGCCACCCTGCTGCTCTTTCTTCCTCCTCCCTCCTTCTTTTCCTCTATCATCTGCACCCACCCCACCCCCCTCCCCGCTACCCCAGTCCCTCAGTCTTCCAACCCTCCCTCTCAGCTCTCTCTCTCTCTTTCTCTCTCAAAGCTTCCTCCTGCTAACCCCGTTTGCTTCCCGCCCCCACCCCACCCCTGACCTAACCCCCAACACACACACACACACACACACACACTGCACCTCCTCCCCACCCCATCCACACACCCAACACTCACTCTCTCTCTGTCCCTTCCTTCACTTTACGGTCCTCCCGTCTGTTCCTGCATTAATGTGACGGGGGAGGCTGGATCGCCAAGAGGGTCTCCCCTTCATTAGCATTCTAACAAACAGCGCATGATTGGCCACTGACAAGTTGGCCCGCCCTGGAAACAGGATGTTGGAGAGAATGGGGATGTGCAGGCAGGATCAGGTCGGCAAGTGGTGAGAAGAAGGGAGAAGCAGTCACAGAGAGAGAGGGAGAGAGAGAGAGAGAGAGGCAGCTCAGCTGGTACCAACCCTTCTTTCTTTCTGTCTGTCTTTCTTCCTTCCTTCCTTCCTTCTCTTCCTTCTCGTTCTTCTATTTCTTGCTTTTGGTCTTGGTCTCATTGTTCTTCTTGTTCTTGTTCTTCTTTTTCTCGTTCTTGTTCTTCTTTTTCTTCTTAGTCTTCTTCTTCTTCTTGTTTCTTGTTGTCGTTGCTGCTGCTGCTGCTGTCGTTGTTGTAGCTCATCATCATCATCATCATCATCACCATCACCATCTTCATCATCATCATCATCATCATCATTTTCTGCTGCTGCTATTTCTTGCTGCTGCTACTACTTGTTGTGACATCAACCAAGCAAGCGACCGTGAGTGCCTTGCATCCTCCAAACAATCCCCCCCCACACAATTATCTCCACGCTACTTCTCGCTTTTCTGGAACAGGCAATTATCTCTAACACCCATCCTCCACTCCACTCCATCCCACACGCTAAGCCTCCCTATCCACACCCCTTCTTCCTCCGCCACCCCCCCACCCCCTCGCCCTCCCCTCTCTCTCTTCCGAAACGAAGGGGTGTTTTGCTTGTCTCTGGTTCTGTCTTGATGATGCCTACCTCATCAACGAAAGGGGGAGGGTGCAGGGTCGGGAGAGAGAGAGAGGGAGAGAGAGATAGCAGTTGTTGGGCCGTTTCTTTTTTCCTTCACAGAAAGAGAACGACAGCGGCAGGCCGAGAGAAGAAGAAGCAGACTCGGACTTCCAGGGGTTCCAGGTCAAAAGTCGCCAGCTATTTAACGCCTAATCACCCCGCTGGAATATTGGCCCCGTCTTGCGATGGAGATAGATGCCGTCATTTTCTCGCTCCAAATGGCCATCTTTGTCCTGACGACCAGAGGGGGAGGGGGAAAGCCCTGGCAAAGGGATCTCCATGCAAATGCGCTGCTGATGATGTGGAGGAAAGGGTGGTCATTTAGACCAGAGAAAAGGCCACTCTTTTATGCCTTGTTGTAGATGCAGACCCGTGGCTGCGCCTTTCAAGCAGCCTGGCACATCAAATGGACCGGAAGTAGATGTCGGTTGCTGGCTGCCTCGTTTTCAAGCGGCTTGTTCTTTTTTTGTTTTTGTTTGTTTTATTTTTATGAACTGAGGGGTGTGTGGTGGTTGGTGGTGGTGGTGGTGGTGGTGGTGGTGTTATAGAGTCGTGTGGTGGGGAGGAGGGGTTGTTGCGGTATGGGTGTGAAAGAGCTTTCCCTTCGCGCCCTCCCTCCCCCTCCCCCCCTCCCTCCCCCTCCCCCCCTCTCTCTCTCCCCCTCCCTCTCTCTCTCTCTCCCTCCCACCCTCCCTCCCCCCCCCTCTCTCTCTCTCTCTCTCTCCCCTCACTGCTCCTCCTCTCACTCTCAGTTTATTCATTTCATGACTTGATCACGATATTTCACTACCTGTCTGTTTGTCTGTCTCACTCTCGCTACCCCCCACTCCTCTTCTCTCTCTCTATCTCTCTCCCTACCATCTCTCTCTCATTTATCTCCCCCTGTCTTTATCTTTCAGTCACTTTTTCTCTGTCACTGTCTGTCTGTCCGTCTGTTTCATCTTTCTGTCACTTTGCATCTGTCTCTGTCTCTCATTTTCTCGCCTCTGTCTGTCTGTCTGTCTAACTGTTTGTCTGTTCTCACCCCCACTACCCCCCACTCACCCAGACACACACATACGTAAACCCATTCTATGCCTGTTTTTCTATGTTTGTCTGTCTGCTTGTCTGTCGCAGTGTCTCTGTCTCCCTCAGTCTCTCTCTCTCTGTCTCTCTTTATATATATATATATATATATATATATATATATAT
>JAAQRG010286920.1:0-13847 GCA_011634625.1 Babylonia areolata
TCTTCAATGTATGTTGTGGGTCTGGTACGTTGTGGGTCTGGTAGACCCATTTCCACAAGTCACTAAGGTCTTCATCTTCAATGTACGTTGTGGGTATTGTAGACCCATTTCCACAAGTCACTAAGGTCTTAATCTTCAGTGTAGGTTGTGGGTCTGGTAGACCCATTTCCACAAGTCACTAAGGTCTTCATCTTCAGTGTAGGTTGTGGGTCTGGTAGACCCATTTAAAAAAAGAAAAGAAAAAAGGGACAATCTTTTAAAAAAAATAATTTTGCTAACTCAAGATTTTGTGTATGCCTCATATCCGTATGGGAGTTGTATTTGCCACAGTTTCTGTTTTCTCAGTTAATTAGTGACACAGAATACAATAACACAAATATGTGAAAACTTGGGTTCCAACTTTGTGGGTTCTCACAGACCAACACTTTCTAAGGAATATGATACATCAACAAAAAACTGTGCACTGCTTTCTTATCCCTGTTTCTCAAAACTTGGCCTCAAGCGTATCCATCATGAAGGCAGTCTGGGTTTGTGTGCACCGTTCCTTCCATAATGATATGGGTCCCATAGACCTGCAGCATAGAGACAGGAGAGCACTGCTACAACATATAGGCAGGAGAGCACTGCTACAACATATCTGCTACAACATATAGACAGGAGACAGGAGAGCACAGCTACAACATATCTGCTACAACATATAGACAGGAGAGCACTGCTACAACATATCTGCTACAACATAGAGACAGGAGAGCACAGCTACAACATATATGCTACAACATAGAGACAGGAGAGCACAGCTACAACATATCTGCTACAACATATAGACAGGAGAGCACTGCTACAACATAGAGACAGGAGAGCACAGCTACAACATATATGCTACAACATATAGACAGGAGAGCAATGCTACAACATAGCTGCTACAACATATAGACAGGAGAGCACTGCTACAACATATAGACAGGAGAGCACTGCTACAACATATATGATACAACATATAGACAGGAGAGCACTGCTACAACATATATGATACAGCATATAGACAGGGGAGCACAGCTACAACATATAGACAGGAGACAGGGGAGCACAGCTACAACATATAGACAGGAGAGCACTGCTACATAGAGACAGGAGAGCACAGCTACAACATATAGACAGAAGAGCACTGCTACAACATATAGGCAGGAGAGCAATGCTACAACATAGCTGCTACAACATATAGACAGGAGAGTACTGTTACAACATAGAGACAGGAAAGCACTGCTACAACATATAGACAGGAGAGCAATGCTACAACATATCTGCTACAACATATAGACAGGAGAGCAATACTACAACATATCTGCTACAACATAGAGACAGGAGAGCAATGCTACAACATAGCTGCTACAACATATAGACAGGAGAGTACTGTTACAACACATAGACAGGAGAGCACTGCTACAACATATAGACGGGAGAGCACTGCTACAACATATAGACAGGAGAGCACTGCTACAACATATATGATACAACATATAGACAGGACAGCATTGCTACAACATATAGACAGGAAAGCACTGCTACAACATATATGCTACAACATATAGACAGGAGAGAGCACTGCTACAACATATAGACAGGATAGCACTGCTACAACACAGAGACAGGACAGCACTGCTACAACATATCTGCTACAACATATAGACAGGAGAGCACTGCTACAACATAGAGACAGGACAGCACTGCTACAACATAGAGACAGGACAGCACTGCTACAACATATAGACAGGAGAGAGCACTGCTATAACATAGAGACAGGAGAGCACTGCTAAATTGACTGCAGCGAGTGTGGATCTGACAGACCCATGACGTGGGAATAAGTGGGTAAGTAAAGTACAGCGAAGGTTGATTTCCAATTTTTTCTATATTTTTGGTTAAAGAAAACTTAATGTTGCTAATGGTCGGTTCCCTTGCATTTTCTAATTGCATTTTCAGGGCAAGCAGATAGTTGCTTTCCAAGGATTGTGGGTGTGTACAGATTGTTGTTAACAACAGAGGTTGTGTCTGAGACCCTGAGTGTTGTTCCATAGCTTTTCAATAAACGTGAGTTGACCAGAATTCAGGCTGGGTAGAACCAGTTATGAAGGAGCATAGTTAACCTTGTGGAGGATGAGACTGGCATTTTACAGCTGCACGGTAAATGTGTCATTATATTCTATCATATTTTGTTTGTGTTTACAGTAGACCCTGTTATTATTTTTTCAGAGCTGTCTTAAGCAGTTTCAACAGAAGAAAATACATATATATATATATATAACTGTACACACACACACACACACACACACACACACACACGCGCGCATGCAAATATGCCGACATGTGCATTTGCATGCACACACACACACCTACATTTTTTTCCTTGTAGCGGTAGTGAGCCAGTTTGAAAAACGTGGATCCAGAGGAGCAGTCATTGTTTGGTGTGTGTTTACCTGTGATGGTCAAACTCACAGAAACAGTCACTTTGCCTTGGTCACAATGCAGAGAATACTGCAGGTGTGTGTTTACCTGTGATGGTCAAACTCACAGAAACAGTTACTTTGCCTTGGTCACAATGCAGAGAATACTGCAGGTGTGTGTTTACCTGTGATGGTCAAACTCACAGAAACAGTCACTTTGCCTTGGTCACAATGCAGAGAATACTGCAGGTGTGTGTTTACCTGTGATGGTCAAACTCACAGAAACAGTCACTTTGCCTTGGTCACAATGTAGAGAATACTGCAGGTGTGTGTTTACCTGTGATGGTCAAACTCACAGAAACAGTTACTTTGCCTTGGTCACAATGCAGAGAATACTGCAGGTGTGTGTTTACCTGTGATGGTCAAACTCACAGAAACAGTTACTTTGCCTTGGTCACAATGCAGAGAATACTGCAGGTGTGTGTTTACCTGTGATGGTCAAACTCACAGAAACAGTCACTTTGCCTTGGTCACAATGCAGAGAATACTGCAGGTGTGTGTTTACCTGTGATGGTCAAACTCACAGAAACAGTCACTTTGCCTTGGTCACAATGTAGAGAATACTGCAGGTGTGTGTTTACCTGTGATGGTCAAACTCACAGAAACAGTTACTTTGCCTTGGTCACAATGTAGAGAATACTGCAGGTGTGTGTTTACCTGTGATGGTCAAACTCACATAAATAGTTATTTTGCCTTGGTCACAATGTAGAGAATACTGCAGGTGTGTGTTTACCTGTGATGGTCAAACTCACAGAAACAGTCACTTTGCCTTGGTCACAATGCAGAGAATACTGCAGGTGTGTGTTTACCTGTGATGGTCAAACTCACAGAAACAGTTACTTTGCCTTGGTCACAATGCAGAGAATACTGCAGGTGTGTGTTTACCTGTGATGGTCAAACTCACAGAAACAGTTACTTTGCCTTGGTCACAATGTAGAGAATACTGCAGGTGTGTTTCCTTGATGGTCAAACTCACAGAAACAGTTACTTGCCTTGGTCACAATGCAGAGAATACTGCAGGTGTGTGTTTACCTGTGATGGTCAAACTCACAGAAACAGTTACTTTGCCTTGGTCACAATGTAGTGCTGCAGGTGTGTGTTTACCTGTGATGGTCAAACTCACATAAATAGTTATTTTGCCTTGGTCACAATGTAAGAATACTGCAGGTGTGTGTTTACCTGTGATGGTCAAACTCACAGAAACAGTCACTTTGCCTTGGTCACAATGCAGGAATACTGCAGGTGTGTGTTTACCTGTGATGGTCAAACTCACAGAAACAGTCACTTTGCCTTGGTCACAATGCAGAGAATACTGCAGGTGTGTGTTTACCTGTGATGGTCAAACTCACAGAAACAGTTACTTTGCCTTGGTCACAATGTAGAGAATACTGCAGGTGTGTGTTTACCTGTGATGGTCAAACTCACATAAATAGTTATTTTGCCTTGGTCACAATGCAGAGAATACTGCAGGTGTGTGTTTACCTGTGATGGTCAAACTCACAGAAACAGTTACTTTGCCTTGGTCACAATGCAGAGAATACTGCAGGTGTGTGTTTACCTGTGATGGTCAAACTCACAGAAACAGTTACTTTGCCTTGGTCACAATGTAGAGAATACTGCAGGTGTGTGTTTACCTGTGATGGTCAAACTCACATAAATAGTTATTTTGCCTTGGTCACAATGTAGAGAATACTGCAGGTGTGTGTTTACCTGTGATGGTCAAACTCACAGAAACAGTTACTTTGCCTTGGTCACAATGTAGAGAATACTGCAGGTGTGTGTTTAGCTGTGATGGTCAAACTCACATAAATAGTTATTTTGCCTTGGTCACAATGCAGAGAATACTGCAGGTGTGTTTTACCTGTGATGGTCAAACTCACAGAAACAGTTACTTTGCCTTGGTCACAATGCAGAGAATACTGCAGGTGTGTTTACCTGTGATGGTCAAACTCACAGAAACAGTCACTTTGCCATGGTCACAATGCAGAGAATACTGCAGGTGTGTGTTTACCTGTGATGGTCAAACTCACAGAAACAGTTACTTTGCCTTGGTCACAATGTAGAGAATACTGCAGGTGTGTGTTTAGCTGTGATGGTCAAACTCGCATAAATAGTTATTTTGCCTTGGTCACAATGCAGAGAATACTGCAGGTGTGTGTTTACCTGTGATGGTCAAACTCACAGAAACAGTTACTTTGCCTTGGTCACAATGTAGAGAATACTGCAGGTGTGTGTTTACCTGTGATGGTCAAACTCACATAAATAGTTATTTTGCCTTGGTCACAATGCAGAGAATACTGCAGGCGTGTGTTTACCTGTGATGGTCAAACTCACAGAAACAGTTACTTTGCCTTGGTCACAATGCAGAGAATACTGCAGGTGTGTATTTACCTGTGATGGTCAAACTCACAGAAACAGTTACTTTGCCTTGGTCACAATGCAGAGAATACTGCAGCCACTTGCCTCAAGAGTACAGAGGCAGTTAACTTTGGTCCATCAGGTAATGGTATAAAAAAAAAAAACTGTCATGGAATTTCACTGTCACTCATAAGCTTGAGCAGTCAGTTTTCTTTGGAGGGAACAGGGGTTGGGTTGAATGGTTGGGTTGGGAGTGTGTGAGTTGGGGGAGCGACAGGGGACAGGAGAAAGAGTGGGTGAGGAGGGAAGTTATTAGTGGTCTCTCTGTAGTAGTCCTAAAATGGAGGCCAGTTGGGCCTTGTTGACTGATAATTATGGTCAGAACATGACCTGGCAAAGGACTGACATCAGTCCAAGTTGTTGGTGGAGGTCTTTTGGGGACTAGGTCATGAGTAGGGGGTAGGGGGAGGGGGCAGTACAGTTACAAACGTGGATTCGAACCGAGCGTCTTTTATTTTTCTTTAAGTTATTGGCAGTTTTTTTGGGTGTGGGGTGTGGGGGATGGATGGCGAATGAGGCGAAGGGTGTGAAAGGAGGAGGGAAGGTGTTTGTGTGATTGGATCCTATCTGTTAACTAGTTATTATATATATATATATATAAAGATATATATAGTCTGTTTTCATTGTGAAAGTTATCATATAAGATACATTGTTACGCTGTTTATTCAGTCTGGTGATACAAGCATTACTAAATGTAAATTTAAGCGCCCCCCCCCAAAAAAAGTGTTTCTGTTAGTGTTACGCTGATTGTACAGTCTTATAATCCAAACATTTCTTGAACAATGGTGTTAAAAAATCAGTGTGTAAAACAGGAGGAAAACACACAGGCCTTGAAAATACCAGGACAGGTAAAATTGTATTATAGCGCAATTCCAGCCAACAAGAACTGTGGGATTATCAAAGAGACGTTGTGCAAGGAGTGAGTATAAATACAGTTCAGCAGTTGTTCCCAACCACCGACAGTGTCTGCTCGGACTGCCAGGCTGTGGCATACTAATATAATGGAGTGCAGTACTATACAATACAAAACAATACAATACAATACATTTTTATTAATCTGATAGGAAAGGGTGTGTGTATCCAAACACTGGTCACTCACTCCACACAGTCTCTTGGCCCACAGTTGGGTCCTACTTACTAAATGAACATGACAAAGGTTGAACTAAAAAAAAGTCAAAAGGTAAAACATTAAGCAGAACACAAGCATGAAAATACTATAAAAAAAACAATGACTTTATTATGATATTTTGGAATAAAAGATATGTTTTGAAATACTATTTCAGAACAAGAAACACTACTATAAATTTTTATCAAAATTCTTAAGCAGTAAAAGAAATATGTTCTTAATTTACATGTAGATAAAGAAACATGATTCCAAAAGATTAAATGTTTCTCCAAAGCAAAGCAGCACACAACAAATGACTAATGTTTATAACTTAAACAGAATTAGAGATGACTGCACTCACAAAGGTAAGAGAAAGTGCTGAACAGGACATTTTCAACGACTGCAGAAATGCTGATTATAATGTTTTAATGTTTCTTCGTTTTGTTTTCTCAAGAAGTTTGTCTTGATAATACTTCGTTATGGGTCTCGTACTGAATTTCTTTTTCATGTTGCTTATTAAGTTTTCACTGGACTCCATGTTTGAAACTTGTGAAGGAAGAGGAATGGACAACATGAACCGTTTAATGTTCCCCTGTGTTTTTTCTCTACACTTTTCATGGACTAAGTATTTTTTTATGTGCCTAATGGAATGTGATTGTGTGTTGTATTGAGATAAACTTTGTCATTGTTGATGATCTATTGTGGTTGATTTTTTGTTGCATCTTGTATCATATTGATGGCTGTTCATACACACATTGCCAGGTTTCAGAGTTATCTAGAGGAATTTGTGTTTGGAAACAGCAGGATTACCTTCCATCTTTTCACTGCAGTTTCTTTTGATAAAAGCCTGTCTGTCAGTATCTACTTGTGTATTCTCTCCTGAACTGGAAAAGTGGCGTTTTGTATGAAGCCCTCGCTGAAGGAAAGATCTGGCCACTAGAATGATCCAGTGTGAGGATTTGGAAGCCTCACTGAAGGAAAGATCTGGCCACTAGAATGATTCACTGTGAGGATTTGGAAGCCCTCACTGAAGGAAAGATCAGGCCACTAGAATGATTCACTGTGAGGATTTGGAAGCCCTCACTGAAGGAAAGATCAGGCCACTAGAATGATTCACTGTGAGGATTTGGAAGCCCTCACTGAAGGAAAGATCTGGCCACTAGAATGATTCACTGTGAGGATTTGGAAGCCCTCACTGAAGGAAAGATCTGGCCACTAGAATGATTCACTGTGAGGATTTGGAAGCCCGTGAATGATGAGGAGTATGTAGTATTTGTTGTTTGATAATGGGCTGTACTGATGACTAGTTACCTTTGCCTTATGTGTACATGAGCCACGAGCAGTGAGTGTGTGGATGGTAACGGGGATCAGCCTGGGCCACACGCAGTGAGGGGCAGTGATCACGCCCAGTTAGCTGGGCTGTGTGGGTCACACATGATGTTTAGTTTAGATCAGAGAAATTGTGGAGAAATACGTGCCTGGGAGTATTCAGGTATTATATGGATTTCCATATTGGCAGTTTGACAGGTGTTTTTTTGTTGTTGTTGTTTATAGATTATTTTCATTTTTGTTTTACTTCATTTCTGTATTCAGACAAGCCCAACAGTGAAACAGCACCTGGACCCTGGCCATTTATTATTACAAACTTAAGTCACTGCCAGCCATGGAAAGTGCAAATTTCAACCAAGAGAAGCTTACCTGATGTGATATCTGCCTGCTGTCTGATTGACCATGATGAAGTGAGGAAAGATACCATATGAGAGCATTGCATGGACATGTCAGGTCTGCATGGGACCTGGTCACAGGCGGGCACACATCAAGATATGTGCAGTAAATACAGTAACTGTGTTAAAAACAGGAAACAAAATGTGGTTATTTAATATAAGGCTGTTGTGAGCAATCTGATAGAGACAAAGAAACCGATCTGAGCAGGGAGCAGAATTTGATATTTCCAGTGAAGAATATCGAAATATCAGTAGAAATTTAAAGGAGGTATATCTCAAGACGCCACTTTCCCAGTGGTCCCAGAGAAGGAAAAATATCAGTAGAAATGTAAAGGAGGTATATCTCAAGACGCCACTTTCCCAGTGGTCCCAGAGAATGAAAAATATCAGTAGAAATGTAAAGGAGGTATACCTCAAGACACCACTTTCCCAGTGGTCCCAGAGAATGAAAAATATCAGTAGAAATTTAAAGGAGGAATACCTCAAGACGCCACTTTCCCAGTGGTCCCAGAGAAGGAAAAGGGTTCTGAAGAAAACTGGCCGGGTTTCATTGTAGCTCTGTGAACATTGTTGAGATATTATTTTTGCCACACACAACTTGATGTTGGCCGTGTACACCTTCGACCAAACTTTGCCTGATGGAACTCACAGAATTTCCGAAAACAAATATCAGAATGATTGTACCTTGTTCTTGAGCATGAACTGTGGGCAGTTAAAGGTTGTGGTGTTCTGTCTGTTTCCATTCAGTCATACCTGACCCTTTCACTGCCAACTCCTACAACAGTACAAGTGTTGTATTGTTCTTTCCAATAATTGCGCCTTTTAATCTCTTAAAAATCAGTGGAGGCATAGACATGGTTTTTTTTAGAGCTGTGCTCAAAGGCCACATGGCAATGTTTGTTTTAGAATTACCTGATATGTGCTGATGCAAAACAACAGGGTATATTTTTTCTTTTTCTTTAAATATTCTTTATGATAATTCTTGACTTCTCATTCTGACACGAGCATTTTGTACATAATTAGTTCTACAATAAACTGCATTTCTTTTTGTCATTCTTATATTCTGTAAAGAAGTGCAACAAAACAGTGACCCAAACCAGCAGTCAGAAAATAATACAGGACATATGCAAGCCACTCACAGTGTTTTCAGGTATAATTTCATCGGCAAACTAGTTCTCAACCCAAACTGTTCATGAGAATGGTTCATTAGAAGGGAGATGATTGAGGTTGGTTGTGGATCATGCAGAAAACTTGACACCAAAGTTGCAGGCCATGACACAAAGTTGTAGGCCTTAAGCTTCAACATAAATTCACAGGCTCCCCATCTTGTTGCACAAAGTTGCAGATGAAGTAATGGGTCTTGACACTGACGTGTAGGTTTTCACATGGCTCAAAGTGACGCCTTGACAGTTGACACAAAGTTGCATTTACAGGTGTTCATAGATGATACAAAGCCAATAGCATCAAACTCAGTTTGTACAAAGCTCATTGATGACATGGTTTGGTTGTGACTATGTTGCACAGATATAACAGCCAGTCAATGTGCTCTGTTGAAGCCAGTCAAAGTGTCTTTTGTATCATCAGAGGCCTTTGGGGCTTAATTAATGATGTCCAATACCGTTTTGAGCAAAATGTTGACAAAACCATACCAGAGCGCATTCGGAAGCCATTTAAAAAAAAAATCTGTTACTTTTCCATTTATTGCAGCCCCATCATATGCAGTGTTCATTAGCATTATCCCCACACCTACTGAAGTCCCTCATCCACAGCCATATCCATGTTCCTATGCCACAGTTTCACAGGGGAACTCCTGCCAGTTAACCCTAACCCTAACCCTAACTCCTGCCAGGAGCCCCCCCACAGAGAAGACCATGCACCGCTGTTGAGTGGTGTTTAGTCGTGCCTGTTCTGATTCAACTTGAGTAACACAGTGACCACCTTCCTTCTGAGGCCCCTACTGATAACAGTGATCAGTTCGTCACGGAGCCAGACTGAGTAAAGTCACCTACGACTGCACCTTGGAGTTTGTATATTAAGAAAAACTAAAACCCTGCTAGAATGTGAACAGAAAAAATATAAATAAATAAAAAGAAACAAAAACATGTCCGGATGTGGAGCCATGCTGTCCAGCTCCAGAGTTGGGAAGTACAAGTGGACCTTGCACTGACAGTCAGACTTGGGTCAGGTGGGTGGGATGGACATAATTATGTCTAGTTATAACAACTCTTTATTTTGTTTTTTGGGGGTGGTGGTTTAGGTCTTGATAGTCTTACAAATGCAGCAGTTAGTACTGAGCCCAAAAAATCCCCACATTATAAAACACGTGTCCTTGGTTAAGACACCAAGCTTTAAGCGCTTAATACACATGGGTTCATTTGCACAACAGGCTGCATACCTGGGTAGAGTAAGCCGACTGAGAGCTGTCTTCGGGCACTTTTGATTCGTTTCCTGTTTTATTCAGTCAGGCTCCAGACACACACACACAATTGTAACTTTTTACGTGTACGACTGTTTATTAATTACCATGCCATGTGGGCAGGGGTGATGCATACTTGTTATGTTCTTGTTTTCAAAACCATTGAACGGTTACATGGATTACAGGATCTTTAACATGCGTATTTTGATCTTTGTAATTCTGCGTGTGTATACGCACGAATATGTTTTAGGCACTTGAAGGTCTGCACGTATCTTGACCTGGAAGATGGGGAAACAATCTCCGTCCTGTTGATGCGGAAACAATCTCCGTCCTGTTGATGCGGAAACAATCTCCGTCCTGTTGATGCGGAAACAATCTCCGTCCTGTTGACCTAGAAGATGGGGAAACAATCTCCGTCCTGTTGATGCGGAAACAATCTCCGTCCTGTTGATGCGGAAACAATCTCCGTCCTGTTGATGCGGAAACAATCTCCGTCCTGTTGACCTAGAAGATGGGGAAACAATCTCCGTCCTGTTGATGCGGAAACAATCTCCGTCCTGTTGATGCGGAAACAATCTCCGTCCTGTTGATGCGGAAACAATCTCCGTCCTGTTGACCTAGAAGATGGGGAAACAATCTCCGTCCTGTTGATGCGGAAACAATCTCCGTCCTGTTGATGCGGAAACAATCTCCGTCCTGTTGATGCGGAAACAATCTCCGTCCTGTTGACCTAGAAGATGGGGAAACAATCTCCGTCCTGTTGATGCGGAAACAATCTCCGTCCTGTTGATGCGGAAACAATCTCCGTCCTGTTGATGCGGAAACAATCTCCGTCCTGTTGACCTAGAAGATGGGGAAACAATCTCCGTCCTGTTGATGCGGAAACAATCTCCGTCCTGTTGATGCGGAAACAATCTCCGTCCTGTTGATGCGGAAACAATCTCCGTCCTGTTGACCTAGAAGATGGGGAAACAATCTCCGTCCTGTTGACCCGGAAGATGCGGAAACAATCTCCGTCCTGTTGACCTGGAAGATGGGGAAACAATCTCCGTCCTGTTGATGCGGAAACAA
This sequence comes from Babylonia areolata, assembly GCA_011634625.1. NCBI lineage: Eukaryota > Metazoa > Mollusca > Gastropoda > Neogastropoda > Buccinidae > Babylonia > Babylonia areolata. Next base: position 11,233 of record JAAQRG010286920.1, read on the forward strand.
TCTCCGTCCTGTTGACCCGGAAGATGCGGAAACAATCTCCGTCCTGTTGACCTGGAAGATGGGGAAACAATCTCCGTCCTGTTGATGCGGAAACAATCTCCGTCCTGTTGACCCGGAAGATGCGGAAACAATCTCCGTCCTGTTGACCTGGAAGATGGGGAAACAATCTCCGTCCTGTTGATGCGGAAACAATCTCCGTCCTGTTGACCCGGAAGATGCGGAAACAATCTCCGTCCTGTTGACCTGGAAGATGGGGAAACAATCTCCGTCCTGTTGATGCGGAAACAATCTCCGTCCTGTTGACCCGGAAGATGCGGAAACAATCTCCGTCCTGTTGACCTGGAAGATGGGGAAACAATCTCCGTCCTGTTGATGCGGAAACAATCTCCGTCCTGTTGACCCGGAAGATGCGGAAACAATCTCCGTCCTGTTGACCTGGAAGATGGGGAAACAATCTCCGTCCTGTTGATGCGGAAACAATCTCCGTCCTGTTGACCCGGAAGATGCGGAAACAATCTCCGTCCTGTTGACCTGGAAGATGGGGAAACAATCTCCGTCCTGTTGATGCGGAAACAATCTCCGTCCTGTTGACTTGGAAGATGCGGAAACAATCTCCATCATGTTGACCTGGAAGATGGGGAAACAATCTCCATCATGTTGACCTGGAAGATGGGGGAACAATCTCCGTCCTGTTGACCTGGAAGATGGGGGAACAATCTCCGTCCTGTTGACTTGGAAGATGCGGAAACAATCTCCGTCCTGTTGACCTGGAAGATGCGGAAACAATCTCCATCATGTTGACCTGGAAGATGGGGAAACAATCTCCGTCCTGTTGACCTGGAAGATGGGGAAACAATCTCCGTCCTGTTGACCTGGAAGATGAGGAAACAATCTCCGTCCTGTTGACCTGGAAGATGGAACAATCTCCGTCATGTTGACCTGGAAGATGGGGAAACAATCTCCGTCATGTTGACCTGGAAGATGGAACAATCTCTGTCCTGTTGACATGGAAGATGGGGAAACAATCTCCGTCCTGTTGACCTGGAAGATGGGGGAACAATCTCCGTCATGTTGACCTGGAAGATGGGGAAACAATCTCCGTCCTGTTGACCTGGAAGATGGGGAAACAATCTCCGTCCTGTTGACCTGGAAGATGGGGGAAACAATCTCCGTCCTGTTGACCTGGAAGATGGGGGAACAATCTCCGTCATGTTGACCTGGAAGATGGGGAAACAATCTCCGTCCTGTTGACCTGGAAGATGGGGAAACAATCTCCGTCCTGTTGACCTGGAAGATGGGGGAAACAATCTCCGTCCTGTTGACCTGGAAGATGGGGGAACAATCTCCGTCATGTTGACCTGGAAGATGGGGAAACAATCTCCGTCCTGTTGACCTGGAAGATGGGGAAACAATCTCCGTCCTGTTGACCTGGAAGATGGGGGAAACAATCTCCGTCCTGTTGACCTGGAAGATGGGGGAACAATCTCCATCATGTTGACCTGGAAGATGGGGGAACAATCTCCGTCCTGTTGACCTGGAAGATGGGGGAACAATCTCCGTCCTGTTGACCTGGAAGATGGGGAAACAATCTCCGTCCTGTTGATGCGGAAACAATCTCCGTCCTGTTGACCTGGAAGATGGGGAAACAATCTCCGTCCTGTTGACCTGGAAGATGGGGGAACAATCTCCATCATGTTGACCTGGAAGATGGGGGAACAATCTCCGTCCTGTTGACCTGGAAGATGGGGGAACAATCTCCGTCCTGTTGACCTGGAAGATGGGGAAACAATCTCCGTCCTGTTGATGCGGAAACAATCTCCGTCCTGTTGACCTGGAAGATGGGGAAACAATCTCCGTCCTGTTGACCTGGAAGATGGAACAATCTCTGTCCTGTTGACATGGAAGATGGGGAAACAATCTCCGTCCTGTTGACCTGGAAGATGCGGAAACAATCTCCATCATGTTGACCTGGAAGATGGGGAAACAATCTCCGTCCTGTTGACCTGGAAGATGGGGGAACAATCTCCGTCCTGTTGACCTGGAAGATGGGGGAACAATCTCCGTCCTGTTGACTTGGAAGATGCGGAAACAATCTCCGTCCTGTTGACCTGGAAGATGCGGAAACAATCTCCATCATGTTGACCTGGAAGATGGGGGAACAATCTCCGTCCTGTTGACTTGGAAGATGCGGAAACAATCTCTGTCCTGTTGACATGGAAGATGGGGAAACAATCTCCGTCCTGTTGACCTGGAAGATGGGGGAACAATCTCTGTCCTGTTGACCTGGAAGATGGGGAAACAATCTCCGTCCTTAACCCAGCAGGTGCGCCGAAACCTGGGATCGAACTCGGGAATCTTGGGCGAGAACCCAGCGCGCTAACGATTGGACCACCGCTCGCGTGCACTACGCTGAAAACGTACATTGACATGATCCATGCCAATACATTCTGGTACGCAGGCCCTCGTTTTCATGCACATACTTTTCCAGCACGCGAATTGATTACACACGACATTTTAATCTTCTCTGAATTCCACTGTATTGACAAGGTAATTTGTAAAAATCGAACAAGAAATATCAGTCATGATCACACACACACACACACACACACACACAC
>JAAQRG010286924.1:0-13872 GCA_011634625.1 Babylonia areolata
CACACACACACACACACACACACATCCACCTCCACCCCACATGCAAACACTTGCGCACACATACAGACCTCGATGTAGTAAAAATAAAAATAAAAAAAATAAAAAAGAAAAGAAAAGAAAGATGAAGTAATATTGCTTTTTCTACTGCCCTCTTCTTGTAATCAAATTTATTTCGTTTCATTGCGTCTGCCTCCCCGTCTCTTTCTCCCTCTCCCTCCCTCACGCACGCGCAAAGAAAGAGGAAGAAACAAAGACACGCACACACACAGACTTTTACACCCAAGACAGAAATACAAAAGAACGACCAGGACAGAAAACAAACGACACACACGGAGAAAACGCGAACCCGAAATCAGCAGCTGTCAGCCTCTCTCCACACACGACAAGGAGCCAGCCACCCAAACCCCATCAGCTGTTTCTGGTGGAGTGATGACAGTACATCTCTCGCCGTGTCCGCCGTGCATCAAGACATCCACAGACCCACCCACCCCCCACCCCCACCCCCTCAGACTCCCGCTCCCTACCGATCCTCTCTCTCCCAGAGAATTGTCCAGGGGTCATTAGCAACTCGCTTTTCACCAAGTAATCTCCTTGACGATGCCAAGTGCTTTCTTTTGTCTCCCCCCCCCCACACACACACACACCCATGATCTATATATACCCGAGTGTTGACAGAATAAAAAAAATTAATAATATAAAAAAAACACTCGAAATCGGTCATAAATGACAATCACTTCTGCAGCAATGACTTGACATGCGCTTCGCCTTACTCGTCCGAGCTTATCTATAGAACATAAGGACATGCTGAGAAAAGTGAGAGAAAAAAAACAACAACAAAAAACCAACTCTACACGCGCATAGAAAAAAAAGGGGGGGGGTCGAATTTCGGTACCTTTAGCATTAAAAAATATATGTACTGAAAAACAGCAGCAAATAGACAGTATGAATAATAGGCATCTGCATTCAGTGCACACTGAAGTAAACAGGCCACGGGTAAAGTCAGTGACACAAATAAAATGATACCGATTGGTACATTCACGCACAAGTAATGTGGAGATTCTGGCATGGCTTGAATGCGTAAGTCTTTGCTGCAGGGAATTTTGTGAGAGTGATTTATAGTCGTTGAGCAGAAAGCTGAAACAGCAGTTGACACCGAACTGAAAGACAGCACGAAAAGAAGTGTGAGCTGGGAGCTGCACGTCTGTCTGTGGCCCCTCCTCGGGTTTCTTTCAGCCTCGTGTTGCTGGCCTGCATTTCTACACACGCTTCTACATCACTGCATGCACATAACTGCATGCATGACGGGTGCAATAGCCGAATGGTTAAAGCGCTGGACTTTCAATCTGGGGGTCCCGGGTTCGAATCTCGGTGCACCTGGTGGGTAAAGGGTGGAGATTTTTCCGATCTCCCAGGTTAACATATGTGCAGACCTGCTATTGCCTGAACCCCCTTTGTGTGTATGCGCACGCAGATGATCAAATACCCACATTAAAGATCCTGTAATCCATGTCAGCGTTCGGTGGGTTATGGAAACAAGAATATACGCTGCATGCACACCACCGAAAACGGAGTATGGCTGCCTACATGGCGGGGGTAAATACATAAAAACGGTCATACACGTAAAATGTTACATGTCTGAGTGTGTATGCGTGTGCGTCTGAAATCTGATTGCATGACACAGGAGACGAATGACGAGCGCCCAGTGGCAGCCGTCAGTCGGCTCTACCCAGGTATGCAGCCTGTGGTGCAAATGACTCCGTGTATGTAAAGCGCTTAGAGCTTGGTCTCTGACCAAGGATAGGCGCTATATAAGTATCCACATAAAAAAAAAAACCCACCCACCCACACACATACCCACCCACACACAGAGACACCCCCCACCCCCACACAAATCATGGTACACAAAGCGGAGATGCTGGTGCGCAGTGCCAAGAGATATTGGAATCCTGTCTCTCGGTGAAATAATCCCGGTGTCACAGAAGTACAGGAGGACTGTAACAAAGAGACAGAGAGAGAGAGAGAGAGAGAGAGAGAGAGAGAGAGAGAATTGGCAGAAGGAAAAGATGAAAAACTGCGAGAGAGACAGAGACAGAGAGAAAGACAGACAGACAGACAGAGACAGGGATAGAGAGGACAGACAGACACTCTAGCAGAGAACGAGGCAAGCAGAGAGATGCTAAAGAAGCCGATGTTGACACAAAGCACCCTCACTTTTATGACAGTGCCACACACTGCGTCTGTGATGGTCGTAGACTGTCAGCTCCAGGAGTGCTTCACGTGTGTCAGCCGACCTGAACATTATCTAAGCCACTGCTAATGGTTGCTCTTTTGATGATTAATAGTGCTGTGTACGCGCGCGTGTGTGTCCAACAGAAAGGAGAGAGATTCGCGAATGCAACGAATCACACTCGCTGATGCATCCATATACGTTTCAGAAAACAGTGTGACAAAAAAAAAATAAAGGGTACCATGAATAAAAACAGAAAAAGCAGTATCTCTCTCTCTCTCTCTCTCTCTCTCTCTCTCTCTCACACACACACACACACAGACAGAAGCGAGGAGAGAGACATAAGGGAATGTCATTTCCGGGTGGCGTCTTGCCCACTGATACTATCGTTCCTTTCATACTCATCCACCGCTCTTCTGTCTTTGCGCCCTGCCACGGTCTTCTATTTACCAGCAGTCTATCTCCCCCTCCCCTCTCCCTTCCACCTCTCCGGCTAATCGCCATCGCATTTCTCTCATATTTTCTCCAGTGTTGATAGCTATCTAATTTTGCTCCGCTACGTTTCTGTTACTCTCCTTTCTATTTCCTTTAAATATGCACATGCACAGACAGACGGTCTCACTCTCTCTCACACACACCTACACACGGTAACACACACACACACACGGTAACACACACACACACACACACACATACACACGGTAACACACACACACACACACACACACACACACACACACATGCTTGGGCGGACACGAACAAGCAGACACGACGAAGACAAGAGACAACATGACGACAGAACTAACGTAAACATGTTCCACAGAACAATGTCCACAACAGTCATCACCGCTAATGGCTCAAGAAACAGCCACTGGTCCAGCCCACACCACATCGCGCAGACCTCTGGACCTCAAAGCGGCTGGGGAAAGGTCGGCCTCTGCACATGCTGCGAGCTCATTAGCCGCTCTCTCTGTCGCTGATTAATCGGGAAGATGATGAACGTCCGTTCTTCCTCTCTGTATGGCCGCACGAGAGAGAGGGAGAGAGAGGGAGAGACAGAGAAAGACAGAGAGGGAGAAAGACAGAGAGGGAGAGGGAGGGACAGAGAGGGAGAGACAGAGAAAGACAGAGAGGGAGAGGGAGGGACAGAGAGGGAGAGACAGAGAAAGACAGAGAGGGAGAGGGAGGGAGAGAGAGACAGAGAAAGACAGAGAGGGAGAGGGAGGGAGAGACAGAGAAAGACAGAGAGGGAGAGGGAGGGAGAGAGAGGGAGAGACAGAGAAAGACAGAGAGGGAGAGGGAGGGAGAGACAGAGAAAGACAGAGAGGGAGAGGGAGGGAGAGAGAGGGAGAGACAGAGAAAGACAGAGAGGGAGAGGGAGGGAGAGAGAGGGAGAGACAGAGAAAGACAGAGAGGGAGAGGGAGGGAGAGACAGAGAAAGGCAGAGAGGGAGAGGGAGAGACAGAGAAAGACAGAGAGGGAGAGGGAGGGAGAGAGAGACAGAGAAAGACAGAGAGGGAGGGAGAGAGAGGGAGAGACAGAGAAAGACAGAGAGGGAGGGAGAGAGAGAGAGAGACAGAGAAAGACAGAGAGGGAGGGAGAGAGAGGGAGAGACAGAGAAAGACAGAGAGGGAGAGGAGGGACAGAAACAGAGTCGTAGATACAGAGGTAGGGTGGAGGGATAGTTGAACAGAGAGACAGAGAAAGACGACAGAGAGACAGAGAAAGACGACAGAGAGGGAGAGAAAGACGACAGAGAGACAGAGAAAGACGACAGAGAGGGAGAGAAAGACGACAGAGAGACAGAGAAAGACGACAGAGAGGGAGAGAAAGACGACAGAGAGGGAGAGAAAGACGACAGAGAGACAGAGAAAGACGACAGAGAGACAGAGAAAGACGACAGAGAGGGAGAGAAAGACGACAGAGAGACAGAGAAAGACGACAGAGAGACAGAGAAAGACGACAGAGAGACAGAGAAAGACGACAGAGAGACAGAGAAAGACGACAGAGAGGGAGAGAAAGACGACAGAGAGGCAGAGAAAGACGACAGAGAGACAGAGAAAGACGACAGAGAGGGAGAGAAAGACGACAGAGAGGGAGAGAAAGACGACAGAGAGACAGAGAAAGACGACAGAGAGGGAGAGAAAGACGACAGAGAGGGAGAGAAAGACGACAGAGAGACAGAGAAAGACGACAGAGAGACAGAGAAAGACGAGAGAGAGGCAGAGAAAGACGAGAGAGAGACAGAGAAAGACGACAGAGAGACAGAGAAAGACGACAGAGAGACAGAGAAAGACGAGAGAGAGGCAGAGAAAGACGAGAGAGAGACAGAGAAAGACGACAGAGAGACAGAGAAAGACGACAGAGAGACAGAGAAAGACGACAGAGAGGGAGAGAAAGACGAGAGAGAGGGAGAGAAAGACGAGAGAGAGACAGAGAAAGACGACAGAGAGGGAGAGAAAGACGACGGAGAGAGAGAGAAAGACGACGGAGAGGCAGAAGAGAAAAAAATATACAGGGAGACATATGGAGACTCGGAGAGGGTGAAGAAAAAGAGACAGAGTGGAGAGAGAGAGGGGGAGAAAATTGAGAGAGAGAAGAGAGACAGATTGAGACAGAGAGAGAGAAGAGACAGACAAACAGAAAGACAGATTGAGAGAAGACATAGAGAGACAGACAGACAGATTGAGAGAGAGAGAAGAGATAGAGAGACAGACAGACAGAGACGGACAAATAGGATCCCAGAGACAGGTAGGGTAGATAAATAAACAGAGAGACAGAGAAAGGCGAGAGAGAGAGATAAGAGAAAAAAGATATACGGGGAGACATATGGAGATTCGGAGAGGATGAAGAAAAGCAAAGAGACAGGGGGGGGAGAGAAAATTGAGAGAGAGAAGAGAGACAGACAGACAGACTGAGAGAGAGAGAAGAGACAGACAGACAGACAGAGAGAGAGAAGACAGACAGAACAAGAACAAGAACAAGAACAAGAACAAGAACAAAACTTTAATCTCCAGGCCTCCGGCCCCTAGAAAGAGGTCAAAAGTACACAATATGGTGATCACTCAGCCACAACAAAATGTAAAATACGTACTAACTTAACCTGTAGAACAAAAGTGCTTCTCGTGCATTGTAAATTAATTCTAACTTACATCATTGTTGTCACAGAATTCCTGTCGTATCTTCAGGGCATTAAATATATAAACGCATAGTTTACGAATACTGTAAACAGAACCATTCTTCATCAAGTGAACATACGATTGACATTCAGAGTTCAGATGTTTTTGCCGCAGGTCATTGTAAAGGACACAAGACAGACAGACAGACTGAGAGAGAGAGGGAAGAGACAGACAGATTAAGAGAGAGAGAAGAGACAGACAGATTGAGAGAGAGAGAGAAGAGACAGACAAATTGAGAGAGAGAAAGAGAGAAGAGACAGACAGATTGAGAGAGAGAGAAGAGACAGACAGATTGAGAGAGAGAGAAGAGACAGACAGACAGATTGAGAGAGAGAGAGAAGAGACAGACAAATTGAGAGAGAGAAAGAGAGAAGAGACAGATTGAGAGAGAGAGAAAGAGAGAAGAGACAGGCAGATTGAGAGAGAGAGAAGAGACAAACAGACAGATTGAGAGAGAGAGAAGAGACAGACAGAGACGGACAAACAGGTTCCCAGAGACAGGTAGGGTAGAGAGATAAAAAGATTGAGAGAGAAGAGAGAGAGAGAGAGAGAGAGAGAGAGAGAGGGAGAGACAAACAGACACAGATGGAGACGGACAGAAACATAGTGACAGAGACAGAGATAGGGTAAAGAGATAGATAAACTGACAAAGACGAGAGAGAGAGATAGAGAAGAAAAAAACGATACGGGGAGACAGGCAGGGAGATACTGAGAGGGTGGAGAAAAACAAAGAGACAGAGAGAGAGAGGGGGGGGGGGGAACAACTGTGAGAAAGAAGAAAGAGATAGAGTGGCAGACAGACAGGCAGATTGAGAGAGAGAGAAGAGACAGACAGACAGGATAAAGACGGACAGAAACAGAGTCGCAGAGACAGAGGTAGGGTAGAGAGATAGATAAACAGACATAGACAGACGAGAGAGAGAGAGAGAGAGGAGAAAAACTATACGGGGAGACAAGCAGGGAGCTTCTGACAGCGGAGAGAGAGAGGGGGAGGCTCGGGGGGGGGGGGGGCGGAGAGAGAACGATTGATAGAGACATAGAAAGACAGAGACAGAGACGGACAGAAACAGAGTCGCAGAGACAGAGTAGAGATAGGTAAACAGAGAGACAGAAAGGCGAGAGAGAACAGACAGGGAGATTCAGATAGAGTGGAGAAAAACAGACAGAATGGAAAGAGAGAGGCGGCAGGGAGAGAGAAAGAGACAACACACATACGCAGAGAACGAATATGAGAGAGAGAGAGAGAGAGACAGAGAGAGAGAGAGAGAGAGAGAGAGAGAGAGAGAGAGAGGTGGATGGAGATGGGGAAGGTGGCATTATGTCTTCAGATTTCGATTTTAGACGAAGAGAAAAACAAATCAAGACAAGTCTGACAGACCAAGAATTGTGACTAACTTCATCGAGAAAACGTGAAGAAAAAAAAGGATATCCAGGCTAAGAATTTTGCCAGAATGACCAATTCAGAACCTGCCAGGGAAGCACAACTGAACTGACAAACACCACTTACCCAAGTCATTCAGAAAATCCCAGTCAGACTTGACAAAAGATGAGTAATTACAAAAGCAGCGATACTTCATCGTTCTAGCAACTTTATGGGTTTGTCAAAGATAAAATCCGTTGTCAATGGTATGGTCACTTCCGAAGAGAGAGAGGGGGGAGAGGGGTTTTGTTTGTTTGTTTGTTTGTTCTGGGGGTTTTGGGGGGTTTTTTGGTTTTGTTTTGTTTTTGTTTGTTTTTTGGGGGGGCGGTTGTGGGTTTGTGGGTTTTGTTTTAGAAGAAGCCAGTAATATCACATCAGGCTTGAAAAACAATAAAGCATGTGGAGGTGACCAGAATATAAAAGAGTTCTTAAGAAAAAAAAAAGGACACACTTTGTGGAACAGAACGGAACTCTGGGCAATGAAATGCAATATGTTTCTATCAATGTCTTTCTTTTACACGAAGAAGAGGTTATACGGTCTTTTTTAAGTTAACTCTCTCCATACGAACGGCGAAAGAGACGACGTTAACAGCGTTTCACCCCAATTACCACCATCAAAATATTGCAAGCGGAAGGCTCTTATACTGAAGAGGTGAATGTTGACAAAGAATACCACAATTCTGACGACGGAAGCTAAAGGTTGGGTCATTCAGACACCCACTGGACACCCGAGGGGTCTGTGTAGAGGAGAAGAGAGGACTGGCCGTACTGAGTGAGTTAACGGAAAAAAATTAATCTGAAAAAAGTCACGTAACAACATGATGAATATTGAATCATAATGTTGATTTGTAGCCCAGCCATCTGCAAGGGCCATCTCAGGGCTGAAAACACGTCAAATTTACGAACAGTCAGGGCGAATTTTGACAGTGTTAATACAAATGAAAATAACATTGAAAAGAGCAGTCTTGTTCAATCAATGAGAGGGGAAAAAACAACAACAAAAAACAACAACATTCAGTTCCTTCAGGGACAGAAAAATAGTTTTTGGCAGAACATCGCGGAAAGGGGCATTCACTGCACCAGCAGTGAAGAGGTTGTGTCTGCTACCATACCGATTCCAGCAGTCGATCAGCAAATGCTTGTCTTAACAGACTTGTTTCAAGGTGCACGTCATGGAGCTTTTGGGAGACAGGAATCCGTGAGAAAAGTTACCTGTATACAGCTGCCGAAGACAGTCTCGTTTTCTACTTCCCGTGACAGAAGGAAGAAATCCCTTGACATCAGAGGAGATTCGGAAAAGCTTGCTTTCACTTTGTGACCTCGACATTCGATTTGAGATGTGTGTGTGGAATGAAAACATGCGCAAAATTAACCATCAGTCATCAACTGAGGAGGAAGAAGGAGGCACAGTGTGTTTACCAGCACAACGAATGGTCATTAATATCATCATCATCATCATCATGTATCATGTCCGGTAAAAACATATATTAAAAAAATTCAAAATAATCAAAACGCTGCTTGGAGCCCAACCGACCAAAGAGCCATTTCAAGGCTGAAAACTCGTCAAAAACAAAAACAAACCAGTAGGCAAGAAACCGAACACTTAAAAACTTCAGTCAAACTAACAACTCTAAAAAAAAAAACCTCGAAATTAAAGTGACAACACTTTAAAGACCTATCATCAGTAGTTCCCTGTGGACTGCAGGCGCTGAAACTGCGGCAGATGAACCTGGCCATGGCTATGTATGACAACACTTTAAAGACCGATCATCTATAGTTCCCTGTGGAGTGCAGGCGCTGAAACTGCGGCAGATGAACCTGGCCATGGCGATGTATTTGGGAGGGCATGGGGGGATGGACTCCGTTCAAGCGGCGAAGGGTAATGTTACCGGCACAGATGATGGGACAGCAACAGAACACAGGGGAAGAAGACATCATTTCAAATACAAACCTTGTCTTACCACCGAAAAACAGCCACCTCAGTTTAAAAAGATTCACTTCCTTCTGCACCGCTTACTTCACAGCCGACGGCAAGGACCCGTGCAGGAAGCCTGATGTGGAATATGGAGACCGTATTGACATGATGCAATGTACAATATCAAGCAAAAATGGAATAGAAAGAAAGCTTATGTGTTGCTTAATGCTAGTTTTGATAGTTTTTTCTCTACATTTGTATACAGTATCTGAAATATGAAAGCATTTTAAGCAGAATAAATGAAACAAATATCACATTCGTGTCCTTCCTGGGATATGCAGAGTTGAGGGAAAAAAGCGAAAGAGCAAACGCGCTGGGTGCTGACTGTAATGAGCTGTTTGCAACTGGGAACATCTGAGGTCTAAGAAACTCAGCACACTACCTTGACAACCAAGAGAAGGTCCATGTAACTAGGACGATCTGAAGTCATTAAAAAAAAACATACATGATTGTGACCACCTTAAATATCAAGAACAAGGCCACCACACTATCGATCGCATCACAAGGAAAAAACAAACAGCGATGTTAAAAGAATAAGAGCCATTACTGATGAAGAAATACATGGTCCCTGAACCCTCGGACTCAATGCACCGTAAAGACAACTGAAAGCGAACAGATTCACTGGTTCTGTATGCATGACACACGAGCACGTAGTTGCGTGCATGTGTGCGTATGTGTGTGAGCATGCGTCCGCGTACGAAAGAGAGAGAGACAGAGAGACAGGGAGAGACAGAGAGAGAGAGTACACAATCAAAAGCAGCTTATTCACCTGCCATGTGAACAGCATTTCCATAAATACCGATAACCTGGCACACATACAAATACGGACACTGTTGTTGAAGAATGGATGCTGTGAACCTGGACAATGAGTGGGTGGTCCGTTTTTACCATCTGAATGGAGCCGTTAATCAGTAATGATCTGGAGGGTGGAGGGAGTGTATGGAAGCAAATGACAGGAAGACGAACAATGTCAACCTATAATTTGTAAGCGATATGAAAGAGAGCGTGGAGGTGATAATGAACGGGGCTGGAAAGAGAAACACGTGGGAGTGGAAACAACGGGAAAGTAACAGTGCAAAAAAAAAAAAAACAAACAAAAAGTCAAAGGGAAATTTGGTTGTGAAAAAAGAGGGAAAGGGGGAATAAACCAAGCAAGGATTCAGAAAGGATGAGAACTTTTTCCACACATATTCTCTCCCCTAGATATTTGAAATCTTTTTAGGCCTGAAAAAGAGCACGAAAATGAAAGTGGTCAAATGTAAAGCGAATTTGCACGTGCAAATGACTGCGAAAAAGTGTGCGATACTGTCCATTTGCCTTGAACAGCGTTAATGTTTTACACACAAAAAAAGCTCCTAATACTAATAATAAAATGTTAATTGTGCTCCAACCATAACCTTTTCTATGATCAGATAGCACACAGTTACACGGATGTCGAAAACACCTGTGCAAAATCGCGATGAAAAAATGGACTGGAACTGTCCTTAACTGTAAAATAATGGAAGAATAGAGAGAGAAAGAGGGAGTAATTAGTTTTGGGGAAGGGAAAGGCTTTCAGAATGAACACGTGGGCGATGTAAAAGAATTTCAAATTAATGCGAGATGGAAGGCCTGATTTGAGATAATTAAGGTGTTAATCAGAAAGGCCAAGAGTTTACACAAGGTCACTTGTGAGGGGCTGTACACATTAAAAAAAATCGGACAATATCTGATGGATCGATCCCCTTTCTCACTCATATTCTTTCCAGCAATGACGGGGATGTGATGGGTATGGGTAGGAAAAAATGAACGTCCGAGAACAGCAACAAGTCGGATGGAAAAAAACCACGAGAAAGAAGAGAAAGGGGATTGGATGACATGTGAGGCGAAACAGCGATATTTACTGCATGGCATGTAGCATGGAGAAAGAACGGGACTGGTGGGGGGCCAAGACGTGTTGCCCCGGAACAAACGACCGACAAGAAAGGAAACACAACAACCGGGAACAGACGGAAAGGGAACGGGCAGCATCTGGAAAGACAGTGACGAGGATGGAAAGGGAACGGGCAGCAGCTGGAAAGACAGTGACGAGGATGGAAAGGGAACGGGCAGCATCTGGAAAGACAGTGACAAGGATGGAAAGGGAACGGGCAGCATCTGGAAAGACAGTGACAAGGATGGAAAGGGAACGGGCAGCAGCTGGAAAGACAGTGACAAGGATGGAAAGGGAACGGGCAGCAGCTGGAAAGACAGTGACAAGGATGGAAAGGGAACGGGCAGCAGCTGGAAAGACAGTGACAAGGATGGAAAGGGAACGGGCAGCAGCTGGAAAGACAATGACGAGGATGGAAAGGGAACGGGCAGCAGCTGGAAAGACAGTGACAAGGATGGAAAGGGAACGGGCAGCAGCTGGAAAGACAGTGACGAGGATGGAAAGGGAACGGGCAGCAGCTGGAAAGACAGTGACAAGGACGGAAAGGGAACGGGCAGCATCTGGAAAGACAGTGACAAGGATGGAAAGGGAACGGGCAGCAGCTGGAAAGACAGTGACAAGGATGGAAAGGGAACGGGCAGCAGCTGGAAAGACAGTGACAAGGATGGAAAGGGAAATGAGGGAATGGGAAGCAGAGAGAATGGTTACAGTTCTTAGCGTGAACTGGGGTGGCTGTGGTTGTGTATGGGGGAGGGGGATCGTAAAAAGGACAGGACATAGAAGAGGTAGGAGGACAAAGGGTATGAACGAACAAGGATGGCGTGCTCTGGGGTAAGCTAACTAGCTGTGGAAACGGAAAGAGGACATGCGCTACAGCAATATGTCTTAGTGAATAAAGAAAATAAACTGGACAGGGTGAGACGGTGTGGAGACAGAAGGGATCGGAGCAAAGAGAATGCTGTTGGAGCTGGAAAGAGGACGTGGCCGGTTGATAGTGCAAAGATCAAAGTAAATCAAAAAATGAAACTGGGCGCATGTTTGGGAACCCCCCCACCACCCCCATTGCCACACCCACCACCACAACTACTCCCTTTCATTGGACAGTGGAACAGAGTTCCAGCGCTCAGAGCAAACACACAAATCCAAACAGTCCTGAAAAGACGTTAGACGTCCACCACCATCACAAGGACGCACTGTCATCTAGGCATCCATCATCTAGCCAGTCGTCTAGTCAGTGATCATCTAGATCTAGCCACTCCTCATCCAGCCTGCCATCAACCGATCAGTCATCCAGCCAGTCACCATCCAGCCTGCCATCAACCAACCAGTCATCCAGCCAGTCACCATCCAGCCTGCCATCAACCAACCAGTCATCCAGCCACTCCTCATCCAGCCTGCCATCAGCCAACCAGTCATCCAGCCAGTCACCATCCAGCCTGCCGTCAACCAACCAGTCATCCAGCCACTCCTCATCCAGCCTGCCATCAACCGATCAGTCATCCAGCCAGTCACCATCCAGCCAGCCATCAACCAATCAGTCATCCAGCCAGTCACCATCCAGCCTGCCATCAACCAACCAGTCACCATCCAGCCAGCCATCAACCGATCAGTCATCCAACCAGTCACCATCCAGCCAGCCATCAGCCAACCAGTCATCCAGCCAGTCACCATCCAGCCACTCCTCATCCGGCCACACTCCAAGCAGACCAAACTATCCCATCCCAAACCAATCAGTCTGTTGCAAACCCTGTGCCAACCAACCTCCAACCACACATCCCGCTGCCAGCCACCCACCTATGACCTCCCCCCCCCTCCCAACTGTCCTCCCACCCCCTGAATTATGCAACGCATCCCAAACAACAGAAACTCAAAATCGATGAATGGTGCCTCGAAAGATCGTCAGACATTAATCTCACCCTCAACGGCTAACACCACATGAAACTTGCAATGAATGTTTGTGTTCGATGTGCTGATCCCTGAAGTTAACAGATGTGAATACTGATATCTGTGGGAATGAAAAACACCATGAAATTTCATTTTAAAAAACCTCAACAAAAACATGTTTGATTTGGGAATTCATAAATCTATAGGAACAGGCCAAAGGCAAGATTAGAACCAAACGGATTCCCTTCAATTCCTGCAAGCTAAAAGATGTTTTTGTTGACACGTTTTCTGCGTCCACTATTATGACCCATCATACATAATTGGGGTAATTTTTTGGTCCAGTTTGAAAATGCATTGTGGGGACGTTCCCAATTACCGAGCGTCCACCTACATTATACTTTAAAATACCCTCCTGCGCGCAAGCGCACGCACACGCACGCGCTCGCTCGCACACCCACACACACACACACATTCTCTCTCTCTTTCTTTCGCCTCCAAATCTTTGTGAGTTGTCTGTCCGTCAGCCATCGATCGCTATGCACGCCCACGCCCGTTTATTGATCAAGCTCATGTCTGGCACACAAACCATTCCTGATGTCTTCTCGGCTTTAGGGAAATTCCGAGTTGATCCCTCGGCTAAACAAATCGCCGCAAAGGACAGTTTCTGAGTGCAAATGTTGGGAAAATCACCATGAAAGGACGGGTCAGCCGAACACACTGCAATAACAAATTGTGACTACATTGTTGAAAATACAGACGAGATTTCTGTTTTACGAGGACAAATAAACCCATTCTGAATTAGGGCAGACTGTCTATAAGGATTGTTTGCAAGATCACCTTCACTCTTCAGTGGTCATAAAAGAAATTGGCTGTGACTTTTGTCATCAGGTCCATCACATTTATTCTAAACAGATATAAGCTACTGTTTAAACACACACACACACACACACACACACACACACACACACAAATCCCATTGGGAAGACAGTGTGGAATGAATCTTGTCAAATGTCACTGTGGATAAAAACAGAATGCTAGTGATTCTGCACACACCCGTTTCTACGACTTATCGAGGTTACGAACGTCAAAATAAAACGATAAAAATTGGGTGGACCACGAGATCACAACGGGAGCAGTCATCGCCGTCATCATCATCTCTGCGTTCCCATAGTGACAAATTTCACTTGATGGATACTTGAAAGCAATACTTTGTTTTGTAACTTTTGAATAACACACACACACACACACACACACACACACACACACACACACACA